>VXBI01006641.1:864760-880240 GCA_013397375.1 Toxostoma redivivum
GGGGTGTGACACGTCTCTAGGGGTGTGACACATCTCTGGGGTGTGACACATTCCTGGGGTGTGACGGATCTCTGAGGTGTGACACGTCTCTGGGGGTGTGACATGTCTCTGGGGTGTGACACATCTCTGGGGGTGTGACATGTCTCTAGGAGTGTGACATGTCTCTGGGGGTGTGACATGTCTCTGGGGTGTGACACGTCTCTAGGGGTGTGACACATCTCTGGGGGTGTGACACATTCCTGGGGTGTGACACATCTCTAGAGGTGTGACATGTCCCTGAGGGTGTGACACGTCTCTGGGGTGTGACACGTCTCTGGGGTGAAGCATGGCAATTTTCACGTGGCAGTTAATGCAGGCAGGGCCAGCAGGTTGCAGGTTTCCTCCTGCTAGCAAGGCTTGCTGTGTNTTCTGGGTGTGACACGTTTCTGGGGTTCGACACATCTCTAGGGGTGTGACGTCTCTAGGGGTGTGGCACATTTCTGGGGGTGCGACACACCTCTAGGGGTGTGACACGTGTCTAGGAGTGTGACACATTCCTGGGGTGTGACACGTCTCTGGGGTGTGTCATGTCTCTGGGGGTGTGACACATCTCTGGGGGTATGACACATTCCTGGGGTGTGACAGATCTCTAGAGGTGTGATGCATTCCTGGGGTGTGACATATCTCTGAGGTGTGACACGTCTCTGGGGGTGTGACATGTCTCTGGGGTGTGACACATCTCTGGGGGTGTGACATGTCTCTAGGAGTGTGACATGTCTCTGGGGGTGTGACATGTCTCTGGGGTGTGACACGTCTCTAGGGGTGTGACACATCTCTGGGGGTGTGACACATTCCTGGGGTGTGACACATCTCTAGAGGTGTGACATGTCCCTGAGGGTGTGACACGTCTCTGGGGTGTGACACGTCTCTGGGGTGAAGCATGGCAATTTTCACGTGGCAGTTAATGCAGGCAGGGCCAGCAGGTTGCAGGTTTCCTCCTGCTAGCAAGGCTTGCTGTGTGCTGTTTGTAG
The DNA here is from genome assembly GCA_013397375.1 of Toxostoma redivivum. NCBI lineage: Eukaryota > Metazoa > Chordata > Aves > Passeriformes > Mimidae > Toxostoma > Toxostoma redivivum. Next base: position 865,771 of record VXBI01006641.1, read on the forward strand.
TGTTTCTGTTGGTTGGTTGGTTGGCTAGTTTTGGGGTTTCTGTTAGCAATCTGTCTAACAGATTACTTGTTTAGAGCTGTCTGTACTCGATTGAAAACTGTAGTAAGTGTGTGCAACCAAATAGAACCCTCCAGAAAGGATGTGTCTGTGCAGACCCGTTCCTGTGTGGAGTGTTTGAGCTGATCAGTGATACCAGGGGCCGTTGCAGAAGAAGCCTGCCTGAGGTGTGAACAGGTGAATTATCTCCTTTCACTGGTGGCCAAGCTCAGGGAGGAAGTTCAAAGACTAAGGAGTATTAAGGAAAGTGAAATGGAAATAGATTGGTGATGTTCTGCTCTTCCATCTTTGAGGGATGCCCACCAAGAGCCAGAAGACTCCCAAACCTCCCACTGTCAGGCAATAGGAGAACACACCTGGCAGATGAAGGGGAGGGGAAGTGGATCCCTGTTCAGGGCAGTAACCAAAACTCCTCCCAACCCCCATCACCTAGCCAGGCGCCACTTCAGAACAGGTACAAGGCCCTAGATCTAGAGAGTCAGGCAGATGATTTGGAAGAATATGATCTGACCGGTGAGCCTCTTAATAATGCTTCATCTGTGAGATGGATCAGAACCTCTAACATGAAAAAGAAGGGTAGTTATAGTGGGTGACTCCCTTCTGAGGGGAACAGAGGGCCCCATATGCCAACAGGACCCATCCCACAGGGAGGTGCTGCCTCCCTGGATATGGGATGTCACTGAGAGACTTCCTGGGCTGATTCAGCCCTCTGATTATTACCCACTGCTGATACTCCAGGCTGGCAGTGATGAGATTGGAAAGAGGAGTGTTAGAGCAATTAAAAGGGACTTTAGGGCACTGGGTCAAGTGGTTGGTAGGGCAGGGGCACAGGTAGTCTTTTTTTCAGTCCCTTTGGTGGCTGAGAAAAACAGTGAAAGGAATAGGAGAGCCCACATTATCAACAAGTGGTTCAAGGGTTGGTGTCATCAGCAGAATTTCGGGTTCTTTAATCATGGGGCAACTGTTATGGCACCTGGCCTGCTGCAATTGGATGGGTTCCATCTCTGTTATTCTGTGAAAACTGACTAAAGTTACATAAAAAGCTTTTAAACTTTGCATCAATTCCAACAATAATATGACACTGCTTGTGAAGGCCTGGATGGAGCCTGGAGTTCTGAGTCAGTTTTGGATTTGGAAAGCTACACGGGTCCATGCCAAGACTTTTGCTCATGCTCTCTGTCTTCCAAGGTGCATATGATGCTCTCCTGAAGTGGTCTTGAAGCTGCTCAGTCTCTGGTTGCTTTCTATTCTCTTTGCTGTATTAACAATTATTTCTGGAATGCACTTGGCTGTTGTTCATTTTCTGTGTTGTGGAGAGGATTGAAGCAGCCAGGCTGAGGGAAGGGAGCACTCCTGCAGCAGGGAAGGCTGTGCTGGAGGGTGTCACACACAAGTGGGCACAGCTGCCAGCACAGCTCACTGTGTGTGCCATGGAGCCCTGAGCCTCCCTGCATGTGGCTGTGGGACAGGGAATGTTCCTGACTTATCCTCTCTGTGCAATATTTACCCCGGGTTATCTCAGTCCAGGACATGCCCCCTGTTCCCTGGGCCGCAGGAACGCCCCTCTGCTTTCTGGAGATCTCTTTCCATCGAGTGCTGCAGGTTGCTGTGATGCACAGCTCTCTAAACCTTCACCCAGCCCCTCACTGCTGGCTCGGGTATTTCCCCAGCCACTCGACCCTCCTGGGAGCCCCCACCATCCCAGCCCATCCTCCAGCAAGACACCCCCATTGATTTCCCTGACCCACACACTCCCTGCTCAGCCTGCCTGGGCTGGGGATGCTCTCACTCCAGCACAGCACTGACGAGATCCATTTGACCAGATTTTACCGGGTACAGCCAAGTAAAATCCCCCCAGCCAGTCATTAGGCTGTGTTAATTATGGCAATCAGCCTACCCAGTCTGACCTAATTATAAATAATTAGCTTATCCCTTTATTTCCAAACCTCTTCCCTAGTGAGAGGGGACTTAGGAGATTTTTGAGCTAGCAAAAGTCCCTTCACAGAGTTGTTTTTCAGGTGTAACAACCTTGACATTAAAGGCCCAAGTCCATGAGAAAGGCATGGGAAGATCTCAGGGACCTGAGGAAGAAGGAGGTGCCTTCTCTTCCCTGAAGAATTACAAACCTTCATTCTTAAGCTACTTCACTGTTGTAGGCCATTTAGCGCGATTTTTAAAAATACCTATAGGCACCGAAATGCCCATTTGCCTAATAAATTCTTTAATGCCTTTTTCAAAATCTTGTGCTATTGGATTAGAATGCTGCCTCTCAGAAGCACTGTAACAAGAAAGTGAGCATGGCACAAATTATAGTGCCCAGTTATGCCCAGCAGCAAATAAGATCATCGTACCGTATGGACAAAATTTGACACCAGAAGTTTAAAAATTATTTTCTTACAGTGAAAAAATGCAATATTTTTATTTTTGCTTCTTCAAGCATCAAAGATTTCTCTGTTTGCCTCTTGTCTCCAATTAGACAATAACTAATCCTCACCATAAAGACCAACTCCATATGAAATTATGTTGATTCCCAAGTTTCTGTTTTGCTGCTGTCATTTAAGAAATGAGTACTGCACAAATGGGTGGTGTGGGATCTTTCAGGAATAACACACGTGTAAGAAGCGGATGTGTGTCCTTGTAGCCTCAAAATGTCACTCCAAATGACCCTTTCAGTAAAAGGTCTTTGAAGACCTTTCTAAATCCTTCTTCCTGACCCAAAGAAATCATTTTTCCTTGCATTCCTGTAGGTGATTTTTACTTGTGGCCATACCTCCATGTCAAGCAGGCTACCCCTGGCATTTTTTGCCATCTTCCTGCAGTTCTCCCTCCATGGCCACCAGTTAATAGGGGTTCCTGTGGAAGAGAGCACCCCTGGGATTTTAGGCATTGCCCACCCACATCTGGGAGATGTTGTAGGTATTTCCCCTCTCCAAAGCACACATTTATACTGTCATGCCCTGAAGGACCTCTTCCCCTTACCTTTCCTACTGGAAAGGATGCAGTTAAACCCAGTCAGTGATGTCAGCCTATGATCATCATGAAATAATTCCCATTCCAAGGATTTGTGCTCCTGGCTCATTCACACTAATGCAAAATACTCCCAAATGTGTCAAAATTTCCTACTTTGAATACTAAGTCAAAGCTCATTAAAGCAAATTTATTTTTCCCCTCCAATGACTCCCAGGTTCTGTGAATCAACCCCTGTTTACAGAATTCTCACAGGCTGCCTCAAGCCTTGCCTTGCAAATGGCATTTGAAAAGTTTAAAGCCACCTTTATTTCCATGTGGGGCATTTACAGACAGTTAGATCTGTGAGTGACAAAGCTCCCTGCCTGGTCAGGAAGGCAACCTGTGGGATGGCATTTTACTCCAGAAAAGTATTTGTCACAGCACAGCTGGTCTGTAGCTGCACAGGTGAATTTGGCCCCAGCAGAAATCCAATTAGGTTCGCCCAGTTCATTACAGAAGAGAAGTGACCAGGCCCCCAGGTGAGGTAGGTTGGATTTGACCCCAAACAGGGGACCCCTGCCCATCCCATTGGACCCTGAATGCAGACATACCTTTGGCAGGGAGCTGGGTGGTGCTGAGGCCCCAACCAATCAGGTGTGCAAGGGTGAGAGTTTGGAACTCCTGCAGAAGGGGAGACCCAACACTAAACCCAACACTAAACCCAACAATAAACCCAACACTAAACCCAACACTAAACCCAACAATAAACCCAACACTAAACTCCGGCTGTTGTCGCGTGACCGTCAGTGTGCTCTGTCTGTGCCTGTCTCCAACCTGCGACCCCAACATAAGAAATATTCCAATGACTTCAAGTGGAAACTGACTGAAAAAAACTCTACTTGCTCTCTACCAAGAATTCTAATCACAGTCTGAGGAAAAGATAAAGTTAATCTAAAAACCAATTTTTCAGTATTGTGGAGCATGTGTTTCTGGACTCTTCACATGGCATGGCACTGGGATAAATGGATGAGTGAGCAATGCAAATTCCTGCACTCTGTTCTTCTTTACATGGAAGAGATGTCCGTGGGTCACAGACACTGCCTGGTTCCAGTAGGTGTTTTGTGCCAGTTATCACAAATAGCTCACATTTGCAGAACAAGCTACTCTAACCAACCTATCTGAATTTTCCTGTACCACTATAGAGTGAGCATTATTTTAACTAAATTCTGGGCTGTTAGATGTACTGGATGTATTGGTCACACAGCTGGGATAGACCATTGAGCTTTGTTCAGGATGGCAAATTATAGAATCATAGAATGGGTTGGGTCAGAAGGGACCTTAAAGCTCATCCCATCCTACCCCTGCCCTGGCAGGGACACCTCCCACTGTCCCAGGCTGCTCCAGCCCCAATGTCCAACCTGGCCTTGGGCACTGCCAGGGATCCAGGGGCAGCCACAGCTGCTCTGGGCACCCTGTGCCAGCCCTGCCCACCCTGCCAGGGAACAATTCCTAATGCCCAAGATCCCATCCAGCCCTGCCCTCTGGCACTGGGAGCCATTCCCTGTGTCCTGGCACTGCAGTTCCTGAGGAATTGTCCCTCTCTGGTTCCCTGCAGCCCCTCAGACCCTGGAAGGAGCTGTGAGCTCTCCACACAACCTTCTCCTCTCCAGGCTGAGCAGCCCCAGCTCTCCCAGCCTGGCTCCACAGGGGAGCTCCAGTCCCCTCAGCACCTCCGTGGCCTCCTCTGGGCTCTCTCCAGCAGTTCCATGTCCTTCCTATTGTTGGGACACCAGAACTGTTCACAGGTGGCACCACACCCCAGCCCAGGTGGGGGTCTCAGGATAGCAGACTAAAGGGGCAGAACCCCCTCCCTCTCCTGCTGTCCAAAGTATTGTGTATTTTGACAGCAAAAAAGAATAAATAAACAAAACCCTCCTGATATGAGCCCTCTGTTATGGATGATAAATTAAACTACACTTTCAAAAAAACCCCAAACCTTGACACACTTTAAACTTCATTTCTCTGTGGATTCTTACTCTTGCTTTCTCTCTAACCCTCTCACATCATCTGTCTTGTCTCTTGTTTTTGCCTGAGTACTACAAAATGCTCCTTCACTCTCTGGCTCCCCTTTGCAGCCCATTATCCTGTCCCAGAGGGAGCTGCTGCCTATCTCCTTCTCCTTGCAGGAATTCCTGCATGCTGCTAACCTTTTCCTGCCTTGCACAAAGCACTGCTCTAGGGTCTCTCTTATTTCTTTGATCCAGGCATAGGTGTCAGAGGCTCCCAGGGAGCCATTAATCAACGCCCCCTCTTCTGCCAGCAGCTCCTCAGAAGCTCTCCAAGTAACTGGAGTGCTTTTGGAGGTCTGCAGCAAACAGCACAAGAAGCTTTTACCACCAATATCTTTCATAGATCCTCTAACCTGATTGATGTAATACTGAGAATTAAATATTTATGGCTTAGGGGCATGGGGAAGTTTTGAAAAATATATTTTAAATCTATATGTGAGGAGCAATGTCAAGGCATGTCAGAAGCTTCACTCAGTGGTTGGAGAAAGAGTTCTGTCTCCTTTTTCTGCTGTTTCCTTCCTTCATTCCTTCCCCATTCTTTCATTATTTTAAATAAAGAGCACACTCAGGATGTTGAAAACAATGGTAGATAAAATCCCAAAAAGGAGAAATAGAAGATGGAAGCTGTCTCAGGGTTTTTGTTATTTAATCATTAGAAATAAACAAACAACCTGTCATGTTTCATGTTGCTGAAGGTAACCCAGGGCAGGGACTATATATATCACAATAATGGGTAGTTTACTATGGCCATATTATCCAGGGCTATGATCTTATGCTCTCCTCCTCTTCCTACAACAAATGGAATTTCCCACCATGTCTTCTACCTTGTGGCTGGAAGATCCATAGCTGTAAATGGACAGGCATCTGTCAGCAAATCAATCCTGCTCCCTTCCATCAGCAGGCATCTTCTACTCTGCAACTGTCCAACATGCTGAAAGAAGTTTTAGCTTCATACCTTTAAACACTCCCATGAGCTCCTTATGGCATTTGGGATGTTAATGCATTTTAGGATTTTAGCCAAGTAGGCCAATTTCAGTGTTGTGAACTGCATTTTGATACAAATACTGCCTTCCATCCTAAACAGGCCAAACTCTCCTATTAATATTCATTCTGTTTACCTTAATGACAGCAAAGAAGTACTTGGGCAAGGTTAAAGTGTGTCTCATTCCCTCAGAAGATTAGTGACATTTCTATAATCTAAAATGTGAAGTCCTCCGTATCCCAGATATGAAGCCTGACAGCATAATCTTTTATTCCCATTCTAAGCAACAATTTGCATGGGTGAGCATTCTCAGGATTAGTTGCATAGTTCAAAAATGTCCAGGGCTTGTTTAGGATTAAGAGACTGAAGAAACAAGACTTTTTTAAATTAAACTGCTGGGGTTTAAAGAATGTTTCCTTAATGGGTCATCACAACCTTTTTTCCTGACTGAATGGATTTTTCTAAACCACATTGTATTGAGAAAATCTTTTCATGTCAGCTAAAAATACAAAGTATTTGGCTGCATGATCTACATAAATCAAACAAGAAAACACTATTGAAAATAAGAATTTTCTTCAGTGCAGGCCAGCATAAAGTCCGTGCCCTACATAAGTGCTCTTGGCAGCTCTTTAGAAAGGCTGATTTCACCTACAATTAAGAATTTAGACCCCAAATACCGAGCATATGAATTGATTGCTTCCATAGGTACCATTAATTTTCTTGCCCACCTCTTTCTTGATCTGGGATTAAACATCAAAAAGTGAGCTCAGGAAACAAAACAGCAGTGTCTGAACTGAGATCTGGTGGCACTGGGGACCTCTGAAAACACAATGTACAGCTGAGCCATTAATTACTAATTAAAAATTAGCCCCCCAGTCCAGAGCATGTTTGCTTTGAATGCAGCACACTGCCTTCTATTGGGATTCAAATTACATTTCCCTCCACAACCTTTGATCTTCCCATAAAAGAAACCTGAACAGGCTTTCTGCATAACCGAGAAATCATTTGGCAGTTCTGAGTTCTCTATCCCCAATGTCCATGAAGGGCCTGCTGTGTCTGATTCTTGGTCTGGAGCTCTTCTTTTTCCAGCACTGAAGACATTGTTTTGGAAGAAAGCTCCCAGAGCCTGCTTACCTTCAGAAGGATCTGCCCATCTGGCACCATCTGGATCTCTCCTTGGAGAACCCCATCTTTTCAGGAAAGGTAAATAGTAAGAGCATCTTAACCATGACAAGTAAAGAGAGCATGATCTGAGCAAGTCCTAGTTTTGGTGATCTCTTTTTTAATACCCACATTCCACCAGGAAAGTCTGGTTTTAATATAGGCAGATAGACAACCTGATAAACATAACAACAATGAGGAGAGCAGTCCCAGATTTATCTTCATGTGAACACTGTCAGGTTCCATGGTTAGTCAGTCAGCAGGGCATTTAAAACTGGAATTTGAGCATACATTTTATGGGCCTGGGAATAGAGAATTGTGACCCATCTCTCTAGGAGCCCAATATTAGGAGTCAGACCCCCCCTCTTTGTTGAGATCAGCAATGGAGCTGATTTCCAGAGCTGGCAGAACTGGAGGGAAATGGAGACAGGAGGGAACGCAGGCTGGTTTTGGGAATTCTGAGTTGCAAAGGGACATGCATAGGATCACACAACAGCAGGTGACAAGGACAGGGCTCCTACATCCTCCTCTTCTAGCTCTGCAAATAAGTCCTATTCAAATATTAATTCAGGTTGCATATATTGACAATGCTCCTGCCCATCAAGTCATGTTGAGGTATACAGATCTCAGCATTTTCAAATCAATGTTTCAAGGTGGTCAGCCTGTGCCCACTTTTTCTTTTTTGTTTTCTTATTTCCTACTGCAATCAATTTTTCAAAACCAAGACCAAAAAAAGAGTATGAACATAAACCAGAGATTTTCTGGTTTGTGGTTGATCACACATCAATACTGGAATCTAATTAAGTCTTACAAATAAAAGAATAGATGGCTGACTAAGCAAATTCTTGAATCCAAAATGGTAATTAATACGTTTATCCTGTACAGTTCAAAGGTTCAATAGAGTATCTGATGTCACATTAGTTTAGAAAAAAATTCCAGTCAAAATTTCCCATCAGGTTCAAATATTCTCACATAATATTATCATTCTCAAAATATTTAGCTATATACTATAGGATTCATAAATTCAGATATGTGTCTTGACTTATGTCTATTAGAAAAATTTGGGGTTCTGTGTGGTTACTATTTCTTATAGAAGCTAATCAGAGATGAGATTAATGGGAGTTCATTAACATCTACAGCTGATTTTCAAGTCCTGCTTTGAAGCAGCCAGGGTCAGGTTTTAAGTCACAAACATCAGTTTTGTCACTGATGAGTGACTTGAATCAAGCCAAGTCTTAAACCCATGAGAATTAAGATGATCTGGGTGTAGGGCCACATGTTTATTGGGAACATCAAGCTGTATAAGCTTTTAGCTGAGAGTTTTGATATTCCCTCTGCATCCTAAATCAGGAACTGGGTTCTTCTGTCCAGAGAGGTTCTGTGGTGGAGCTCAGGGCAGTGCTGGGCTCAGAGCAGTGGATGACCAGTCCTGGGCACTTCCAGTCTGAAACAAGCCAGGGGAGGTTAAATGCAGCCTTAACTCTCCACTGCAAGCTCTGCCTTCCAATGTAATTACAGATAATGTGGGAGTAGTGGTCACATCCATTTCTAACTGGGTTTTCCTCAGCTCATGTTTGTATTCCAGCTCTGCAGCCTCTCTTCCATGAGCTCTGGGAGTTATGGCTGAATTCAGGGTAAGGCATTCAAGAGTGGGATGAGTTCTGTTCTATCAGATATCCCACTGTAACGAAAGCAGACTGTGCATGCACACAAAACTTCCCGAATTCTGCAAAGTTTGGAAGAGAACCCTGTGATTTTGGCCAATATACTCAGAAAATATCATGGCTTTGTGGTTGTTGGGGATATGAAGACAAATTATTATTAGTTTTTTTTTAGGTTCTGAGAACATGAGGGTATTTTCTTGAATAAGAACAACGTGCACTTTCCCCCTGTAAATACAGAGTGTACCTCTTCTATTTACTGAAAACTCCAGGAGGAAAAGTCCTGTAACACCAAGACTGTGATGGTTTCTATGACTTAATATTAAATTTGGTGAGATCTGCTTTAAAAATCACTGTTTGCATGTACTGGAGCATTACTTGTGTTTCTGGTGATTGAAGAGGAGTGCCTACAAAATCCTCAAAGATGTTCAAAGTTGATAAACATTTTCCACCATCTATATTTCCTTAGCAATTCCCTGTCTTTTAATTGCACTATTTCTCTTTATTGCACTGATATTTTCCATTAGTTTCTAAATGGAGCAGATGTTTTTCCATCAGTTTGGGATTTTTCCTACCAAAATATTAACTTCTCTTTTCAATTTTGTATCTCAGGCCTAGGGCTGGGAAACCTTTAGGAAGTAGCTATTCCTTCCTCATGGCACCAATGTTCTTCCAGCCTGATGCTGTTTCATTCCCAGAAAAATCTGTCACTGTGGAATTGCAAAGGAGTTTGATAATTAAAGTATAAACTGTTTTTCTTTACAAAAATGTATGATTTCTGTGATTTAGGCCTTAAGTATAAATCAGCATAACTGATGTCAAGATAAAAATGTTGAAACTTACTAAGGCTTTACCTTCTTCATGTTTTTTAATTTTTTTTTGTGAGCAGCAGGAAATGAATATTCATTATGCTGATATTCTGATATTTAAATTGGTTAAGAGAATCTTATACAGAGCTTTTTTCATTCACAAATATCAGAGATTCATCCCAATACTTTTTTTTTTTTTACCTCTCCTAAATGCAATCCCAACCCAAACCTCAGATTTGTTTTCTTATCACAGTTTTCCATTTAAGGGAACTATTCTATACCTTTCCTTCCACCAGCTATTGACAGAAAATATTGACAGAAATAAAATCCTGATAAATTACTCCATAATGAATTGTTCTTTTGCTTGAGCCAGACAGAGTTAAACCTTACATTTGCTATAGAAAAGGAGTTTCTCCTGTTTCTGAGTACTCAGACTAATTTAAAACTAAGCATGTGTTCCCATTTTAAAGGATTTCTCTCGAAAGGTCCCTTCTTAATCTACTACCAGTTGTTTTTCCTTTATAGTGGAAATTTGAATTTTGAAATAAAATATCAAAAATACACCATTTAAAAACTATGTATCTGCAAAGAAAAGAAAGAAGTTAGAACAGAGCAAGACTACATCCAAATGAAATAATCAGTGTTCTCAGTAAAAGATAATGAGGAGATGATTTTCTAAGTGTTCTCAGCATTCTCACAAATCACTGTGTTATTGATGGCTTATATTTGGATAAAGACACTTAAAACTTCAGAAGCTTCAAGTACTTTATTTTATTTTTGAGTCTTTGCCATTCCTATTACCTATCTCCATGTTATGTTAATCACAACTGCTCTTGCACATTATAATTTTCAATTACACTTCAGTTTTCTAAATGCATAAATTGTTCTGGTCGAATGTAAGGCTCCAAAGGTGTGCAAAATGCTGGATCAGAGAACTGGATCATAATGAATTGTTTTATAAAATACCTTCTCTTTCATTAGAGATATTATGTGTCTGAATGCTGTGAGGTGAACAGGAGGTCAGGGCACGAAAAACTGCTGAAAGCAGCTTTTTTAAAAGTCACTGCATTCTAACAAGGGATGATAAGTAAGTGAGAGGATTCCAAGCTGCTCCTCATAATTGTTAAAGCCAGGAGATAAAATCCCTGTGTTTCATCTCATGTTGCCAACAATTCATTAGCCACAGGAAAAAAACCAAATACAAGGCAGAGATGGGAAGAGAAGCAAAGTTTACTTTAGATTTTTATTGTTCATAAGACATTATCCACAAGGACAAATATGAACATTTTCCTACAAACATGAACTTAATTTCTTCCAAATGCATAAAGACTTCTGCAGTGAATATTTGGTGGCCTGCAGTCTCATGTCATTGACTGTATACCTGTTTTTCTTTAAATTTTATGTACTAAACTTATGCCTCTGACAAGTCTTCAGGGTTCACTATTTTATACATGCAGAGAAAAGTTAATAAGAGTTTTATTTTAAATATTTGTCTTCAATAAATACATACAGACATATGGTGGTTTTTTTAGTGAAAAGCTCACAAAAAGGCTTTATTTATTAGGGCAAAAGTTATGAATGTGAACTCTGTGGAGCTGTTCATTAAAAATATTTTGTGTACATATATTCAGGAGATTCTAATAATCACGGTACAATAGATGGGTACCTTGAGCTCACATCAATAAATCTGGAAGAAAATTGGGGCCTGGAGAGCACCTTGGGCTTCAAATTGAAAGGGAAGGAAGCAAGGGAGGAACTTGGCAAGGAAAGCAGGAGAGGTGTTTAACAGCCAATCTGGATGGTTCATCAGCCAAGATAATCTCTTTAGTATTTAGATGTGAGAAAGCAGCCAGATGTTTGGGCAGAAAAAGGAGCTGAAGGCTGTAGATGCACTGAGATTTCCAGGTTTTTACCTCCCAGTGCCAGGAGGATGTAACAATGCAGATATTTTATATTCTTTTGCATTCACAGTGGTGCAGCCTCAGCCTGAGTTGTGTTATTGCAGGAGGGAGTGGAGTTTGAGCCTTCCCAAAAACACTTCCCAGCTTCTTCAAAGAGCATCCAAATAATAGATTGCATTGCCAGAGACACACCTGTATGAGCAGGGATTTCTGAGCACTTTGTGCATATTCAGTCCCAATAAAGTTCAGCAGAGGAATAACAAGTGATGGATTTGATTTGAATTCCAAGCTGATTCGTTCTTTAAATTTCAGAGGTAATAATTAGACAAACAGATCTGATTCCTCGAATGTAGGGATGCTCGCAGAGGAATCCTTATCTTGGCAAAAGAGCTCGGGTGCTTTTCCTTGATCCCTTCTCCTTAAAACCTCTGCTTCAGACATCCACAGCCAAAGCATTCCTTGGATTGCTGTTCCTGTGTTCTGCATGCAAACTCCTGTGAGAGAGCTGTCCCCAGTGCTCCTAAGGCTTTCCACACTCACATTTCTTTCAAGATGAGTGTCTCAAAGTGAACAAAGCCTTGGAATGATACGAGCAGCTCAACTGGGAAAGATATCAAGATATGAGAAGCATCCAGAGCAGGAAGTACTTCTATTTTAATTCCAAATTTCACACTACACTTCATATAGATATATATTGTTTATCATAGTTGCATTACCAATACATTAATCTTTCTTTTCTCTTGCCGATATTAGGCTTCTATATCGATTTAAATGAATGCTACATCTCATTGATTAGTCTGTGCACCAAGATAAATCAATAGACCTCCAAAACTTAATAAGGTGGTGGAAAGAATTCATGTTAGCTGAGGCCTTTTAAATAATAAGTTTTCATCACTGTGCATTGCCATAAAAATCCCCATTTTTGAGCAAACAATCTTGATTGCAGAGTGGGCAAGGCTTAGTACCAACTATAATTATATGTAGGCCAACCAATTTGATGTATGTAGGACATCCAAAAAGAAGGTGAGTTGCAGACACTTAATTTGAAGGGGATTATTTTTAGTCTCACTAAGGACTAGTGGCATGAAAACAATTAGGATCTTTTGTCAAGTTAATTAAATTTTAGTAAGTCTAGTAGTCTCAGTGGGTTTAGTACACCAGAGGAAATGCTAATTAAAACTTAAATTCTTCCTGGTATAATAAGGAGCTCTAACTCTGGTAGCAAATGAATGTTTTGCATACTGATATATATTCAAACACTGATTTTTAACTAGATGAGGGTGAACCCTTAAATGATTCAGATGTGCTGAAGGCTCAGTTGAGAACACGAATAAGTGTGTTACATCCTGGAGAAATCCACCTCAGGAACATTAAATAATGTGGGAATGTTGCCTCATTCTTAAAGAAAATTGTGTCAGCTTAGCTGGATCCAAACTAACACAGAGCAATTCAAAAGCAATACAAACATAATGTTTAAAAGTATGGGGCAAAAGAGAGAAAATAATTCTACCAACCCCCCTTCCCTGTGTGCTTTTTCTGCTCTCTTGGGGGGCATCAGTTTTGTTTTGGTAATTGCTCTGTGGCAGGTACAAGAAGACTGACTGTGCTTTTTTTTTTTGTTCATGCCACTTGATTTTCAATGGTCAGTCATCATTTGATATCTTTTTAGACCACTTTGTTCATCATTATCTGTTTGAAAGAAGGGATCTCCAATAATAAGGAAGATGGAGATGGGTCTTTTTACAAGAGTCTGTTGTGACAGGATACAGGGAAGGGCTTCCCACTGTCAGAGAGTCAGTTTAGATGGGATCTTGGGAATTAGGAATTGTTCCCTGTGAGGGTGGGCAGGGCTGGCACAGGGTGCCCAGAGCAGCTGTGGCTGCCCCTGGATCCCTGGCAGTGCCCAAGGCCAGGTTGGACATTGGGGATGGAGCAGCCTGGGACAGTGGGAGGTGTCCCTGCCAGGGCTTTAAGTGAGCTTTAAGGTGCCTCTAAGCCACATCATTCTGTAATTCTGGGATTGAACAATAGTCAATTCATCTTAGATTTATGCTTCCTTTTACCTTTTAATGTACTGATCAAATTTAGACATGCAAAAGATTTTTCTTTAAAAAGACAGCTTCAACCTGGATTAGAAAACCCTTTGGTTTGAAATTTTATCTCCGTTCTAAAAGGCAAACAAAGAGCATTACAGTGTTTCCCCCTTCCATGGAGAAGGAGATGTGACAACTGTCTGCACCCTCCCCAAGGCTGGGCTGTACCTTCACGGGCATCCCTGTGCTGGGCCAGAACTCCTGGCTGGAGTGAGAGTCCTCTCCTGAGAGGTGTGCCCACCTCTGCCAGAGTGAGCTCAGCATCACATTGCACATCTGCTCTGTTGCATTCTGAGGACTGGGAATATTGATGGAAATTTCTGTCAGATGGCTGGCTGCTTAAACTCAGCTGATATTCTGAGCTTGGAGTCATTTGGGCAATTAATGTTCATCTGTAACTGCTGGAAGACAGGGTCAAAGCTAGGGCAGAGGGATCTGTAAATGACAGGAGATCTGCCTGACTGGGACATGGGCTGCTCCCTGGAAAAAGGAGTGTGCACCTTGCTCTGCCCTCAGCACAACGCTGCCTCTTTCACACCTTCTTTCTCTTACTCTTGGGCCTCTGGGATACTGGAACAAAGGCTGGGTGCTTCTCAGTAAGAAACCACTGCTCATCCCAGTCCTGGATTACCTGGGAGCCTTGACAGGGAAAAACAGAACACTCAGTCACGGGAGGAAACAAGAAAAAAAGAAAAAAAGAAAAAGAAAGAAGAAAAAAGTAAAAAGAAAAAAAAAAAGAAAAAATACAAAAAAAAAAAAAAAAAAAAAAAAAAGAAAGGGAGAGCTTG
>VXBI01006641.1:880293-977068 GCA_013397375.1 Toxostoma redivivum
TTGATGATAAACCAGAATGGTTTCTATAGCCTGGTAATACCCAGAGCACACTTGAAGGCACAGAGACAGAGAAGGTAAGATTGCCTTTGTAGTTAATGCTCGGGGCTCCCTCAGAGCTCCCCCTGCTAAACCATTACTGGCTCAAGTACATGAGACAGAGGGTGGCCTTATGATCCACCTTCTTTTTTCTTCCTCACATAATTAACAGTGAATCATAAATCACAGAGTCCCAGAATGGCTTGGGTTGGAAGGGACCTTAAATTCTTCTGCCATGGGCAACGACACCTTCCACTGATCCAGCCCCAATGTCCAACCTGGCCTTGGGCACTGCCAGGGATCCAGGGGCAGCCACAGCTGCAGCCAGGGCCTGCCCACCCTCACAGGGATGAAGGGAAGAATTTCTCTCTCATATCTGCTCTAACCCTGCCCACCCTCCCAGGGAGGAAATGCTGCATCAGGTGTGAATAAGGAGAGGATGCACCAGGAATGTGCCACATCTTCATTAGTGATGATGGTAACATCTACTGAGCTTGCCATGGGAAGGATTTCTCTCTCCTATAATAATAGAAGGGAAAAGTAAGAGTTGAAATCCATTCTTATTGACTTAAAGCAGAAATAGATCTGCTGGGGGTAGCACTGGGCACTGCAGAAATGAGCTGTGGTCGTTTCCAGCCGTGCAGTCCCCTTAGATCAGACATCAGTACACATCAGGGAGCAGGAATTTAATTTGCAGATTTCTTGAAAATAATGCCTAAAATCACACCTTCTGAAACATTCCCCTCATTCCTACATGGCCATGCAGCCTACAGAGCTGACTGAGCAGCAGCCTGTGCTGTTCCCGTGGCTCTGACAGACACATCACCCCTGACTCCTAATTGGTGTGTACAGAGCAACTACAACACATCCCTTGAAATTTCCTTAACAAAGTGACTTTCTTGGGATATGCTCAAAAAAGATGCAGAGCTGAAAAGCAGCCTGCAGAGAACTTTTTCTGGGAGCATTCTCCAGCATCAGACAGATTAAAAAGTACAGGGAGAGCCCTTGCTGCCACAGATTCACTTTTGTCTGCTCCCAGGTGCTTCCAGGCAGCAGGAAAACATCAACAGAGCCTATTGCAGCCATGGAGAAACAATGAGCACTCCAGGCTCCCTGTCAGTGTGCTATTCAGCAGAAGTTAACACCGACACACTCACAAAATCTTTGGACCTTGAAAGTTGCAGGCAACTTTCCTTCAGAAATGGAAATATCTTTTAAATCTGTTTGGCAGGCTGGCAGTGGATTAGCAAATACATAAGGAAAATGCACAGCAGCTTATATATATCCATCTTCTGTTCTGACAAGTGAGGCTTAAATTATTGATAACAGACTTGTAAACATACTCCTGTGTCTTGCAAACCTGGCTTACTTTTTGAGGTTTTCTGATGGGTCTGTTATTGAGCCTTTTCTCCTCAGAAGCTGAAGGAAGGCAGTGTCTATTTTTGCAATATCAAAGTGCATTATCAGCTAGGTTTATCTGTGATGAATTAGCAGTAGGGAAGGAAAAGTTTTTATAAAAGTGGAATTCTGTACCTGACAGTTCACAGTATTTCTGCTTTTACAGCCAAAACTCCTGCTTGTATTCTAAAATAAGAATTAACTCAATAAAAGTAATAAAATTTCTATTGAACTTCATTTCAATAAGCAAAACCAACAGCAAACCCAAAGAATAAATTAGTCAGAAACAAATCACAATGGAAACAACAAATTCCAAAATATGTTGTACCTTTCAGAAAGCTATGTACCACACATATCCATCCCAGGACAGAAACATTATTCAAATACTTTGAGACAGAAAGAAAGGGGGAGAATATTTTTTCCTGCATACCAAGCTTTGGCAGGATACCCCCTTAATTCCTAAGACAAGGTAACTCCATTCCATGTGAAGGAGGGGAGATGTAGGTTTGGATTAGATATCGTGAAGAAATTCCTCCCTGGCAGGGTGGGCAGGGCTGGCACAGGGTGCCCAGAGCAGCTGTGGCTGCCCCTGGATCCCTGGCAGTGCCCAAGGCCAGGTTGGACATTGGGGACAGTGGGAGGTGTCCCTGCCAGGGCAGGGGTGGAATGGGATGAGCTTTAAGGTCCCTTCCAACCCAAACCCCTCCATGATTCCCTGGTCCCTGGCAAGGCAGCGCCAGGAGCAAAGCTCAGAGGTCATTTGTGGAGAGCGGTTTAGTTTTGGTTGTGCTTGGTGATGTTCCTGTGTTGTGTGACGGGGAAGGAGCTGTTGTGTGGCAGTGCTGGGCAGAGCTCGGGTGCTGGGGCACTGCCAGGGGCTGCTCCAGCCCAGGCAGCCCTGCTGAGCCTCCGCACGACCTGCAAGAGCAGAAATGCTCTCCTTGCCGTGCCCAGCCTGGCCCGCAGCCCTGGACATGCACACGAGGTGACAAGGACCTGAGCAGGGCTCACATTGATCCCAGCCAGCCCCGTCCTGATGAGCCACAGCCAGAGACCA
The DNA here is from genome assembly GCA_013397375.1 of Toxostoma redivivum. Lineage (NCBI taxonomy): Eukaryota > Metazoa > Chordata > Aves > Passeriformes > Mimidae > Toxostoma > Toxostoma redivivum. Next base: position 882,785 of record VXBI01006641.1, read on the forward strand.
GCCCCGAGCCCACAGCAGGCAAGAGGGCCAGGTCACTGACCCTGAGGGGTGCCACTGTCACTGTCACTGAGAGGTGTCACTGAGAGGTGTCACTGTCACTGAGGTGTGTCACTGTCCACTGAGAGGTGTGCCACTGTCACTGAGGGGTGCCACTGAGAAGTGTCACTGTCACTGAGGGGTGTCACTGTCACTGAGGGGTGTGTTCACTGCCAGTGAGGGGTGTGTCACTGTCACTGTCATTGACGGTCTGTCACTGTCACTGTCACTGAGGCGTGTCACTGTCACTGAGAGGTGTGTCACTGTCACTGATGGGTGTGTCACTGTCACTGTTACTGATGGTGTGTCACTGTCACTCTCACTGTCACTAAGAGGTGTCACTTAGGGGTGTCACTGAGAGGTGTCACTGTCACTGAGGTGTGTCACTGTCACTGAGGGGTGTGTCACTGTTACTGTCACTGAGGAGTGTCATTGTTATTGTCACTGATGGTGTGTTACTATTACTGTCACTGAGAGGTGTCACTGTCACTGAGGAGTGTCATTGACACTAAGGGGTGTGTCACTGTCACTGAGGGGTGACACTGTCACTGAGGGGTGACACTGTCACTGAGGGGTGTCATTGTCACTGACAGTGTGTCACTGAGGGGTGTCACTGTCACTGTCACTGAGAGCTGTAACTGTCACTGAGGGGTGTCACTGTCACTGAGGGGTGTCACTGTCACTGACTGTGTCACTGAGGGGTGTGTCACTAAGGGGCTGTCGCTGACAGCCTGCCCACCCCATTGCTTCCAAACCCTCCCATGGTGATGTGAGTGACTCAAATGAAATGGCTCTGGCTGGGGCAAACACGAGTGTGTCCTTGGCAGGCCCCTGTCTGTCCTGTGTCTGTTGAACCTCTGATGTTTTCTGAGAGGTGCAGCCCTGTTTGTTTCTTGGAATTGTCATTCCAGGATATAAATCTAATATGATTGTTTATATGCTGAACGACAATTTCTTTGTTTCTCTTTTGCTGCCAAGGTATTCACAATACAATATATTATGTTTATATATATATGTACACATGTACTTATTTTATACTATATTTACATAATATTAAGTATTCATTTCAGACTCCGAGTTTGATTTTATGTCCTCCAGATCTCTCCTCCCCCATTCCATATTTTCCAATTCATATCATTATTTAAAACACTGGTGATGGTTGTGCTGTTCCTCACTAAATACAGACCAAGAGGAAAGTCTGTCCTTCAGCTGCTAAAAACAAAGCCATGGAGTAAAGAACACAACTCTGATGGCTCAGTCTTTCCATATATTGCAGCATCTACAACTTTATTGCAAAGAATGGTGCAAACTTTGAAACTTCAGCAACAGACTAGATGTTCCCAGTTTGCTCTCCTGTCTTTTGAAAAATTGAGTACGAAACCTTTTGGAGTAGCATCAGATCCCTTCAAACCACAGCTGCTGAAGTTTCTGGAGGTGTGTGTTGTTGTTGTAAGTCCTGTCATTTTGCCTTCGCTGGGATTTATATATTTGGAAACCAGATCAGAATAGCAGCACTGATGGGCAGTGTTGGAAGGTACAGACCTGGTGTGTTCCTGGGAAGCTCCTCTGCTGTCTCTTGTAACAGATGCTCACTTGGAATGGAGTTCTAATGCCCAGGGATATGAGCATGTGATTTTACTCTTTTAGGATAGGAGAGGCACTGCTGTCTCGTCATTGGATTGAGATGAAGATTTTCATTCTTCCTGACAGGTACAAAAAGCTATTTGTGTGTGTGTGTGCAGCTGGCAGTTATGTAATTTTCAAGCTGGACACTCCCTCTTGCCCTGCAATTTCTTCCAATGTTCTGTCACACCCCAAGGTTCACCAAGGTCACTTTAACACCTCATTGTTCCCCATTAGTGCAGCCCCCACCAATTCAGAGGGGAAATCCAGCCCCGGGTGTCTTGCATTACTGCTCTGACAAACGTTTTTTTCTTTTTTCCTTTGAGTCTCCCTACCTAGATAGGAATCAAGAGCTCATTTTCTTATAAAAGTGCTTCATAACAGCAGCAAGATGAAGAGAGTCATGCTGATGACTGATCATCTTAATATATTGAGTGTTTGCAAGGATCCTGAGCTGTCTCATGTGCTTAGTTATAATCAGGAGATAACTGCTGTGCTTAAGTACTTTAATTTACCTTGGACTACATTTCATGTGTCATTCTAGCTCTCTGATATCATTGCTTTTTACCAAAAGAAATTTCAATAATAAATCAACAAGAGCACATCTATAAATTCAGCTGAAGAGGGAGATTAGACAATCTTGGTATCAGTTCAATTTTCCAGTCATATTCAACTCCATGTTTCCTACCAGGATAGGGGATGGATACAGAGAATGGATTCATTAAGAATCTGTGATAATGTGTTTAAATAATGCTGTTTCTCTGAAAGCACTGTCCAACAGTGGAATCCAGCCAGTGATCATTTGTTGAAACTGCTCAAGGGTTTGAGAGCAGCAATCATTTATCTGAGCGAGGATTGCAAACTGCATTTTTATCCTTCTGCAGGCTCCTAATGGCTTGGAAATTGAAAGTTTCATTTTTGCTCCAGCAAATGTATGTAATAGCATTAATGATCACTTTCATTGCCTTGTTACATCTGCTCCTACCAGTGTTCAACCAACACCTCCTGGCCAAGAACCAGAAATTCCAGGGAAAAGTCGATTTGCTGAGAGGTTTTCATTCTCAGAATCACATGGAAGGCGTACTGTGGTTATATTTAGAAAATAATAAATGAAACCTGCATCTGCAACTGCTAAAGTCTCAGCAAGATGGTGCATGAAAATATTTGCATGCTAACACCAAGAAAATGTTCATGGCTGAGAGGATGTTTGCAGGGATGGATGCTGCCAGATGCAAGGGAACTGGATGTTAAAGGAATGTGATTCCGTAGTTAATGAAAGAATTTATATTTTATAAAGTCTCAGAGCACAGCAGAAATCACAAAATCAAAAGTCTCTTAAAGGAATATGTTTGGAAAACAAAATTTTTAAAAAATCTAATAAAAGGCTTTAAGGTAAATTTTTGTATTCTTAAAGCTAAAACCACACACATTCTCTTTTTATATACACATGGATAAAACCTTCATCTATATTTATCTGCTGGTTACGCAAGTGACTTCTTGTAAATTAGGCAGCCAAGCAATCATGTCATTAGGTAATACATGCATTTTGAAAAGCTAACTAAATACATATTTTTAGTGATTTGAATGAGAAAAAGTTGTGTGACATTTCCACGAGGAGGGGGAGATGGAGTTGTGGTCTCTGGATGGAAACTGTTATTATCTGTATTAGCAATGAGAAAAGTGTCATTTGGGCTAGAAATGGAAAACTCTGCTCCTTCCGTGGCTGGATTTTTATAACACATTCCTGCAGGAGCTAAAATTCAGCTTTATCAGACATCATAAACCCTTCTCTCATAATTCTGCATCTGTGATATCCCATCTATTTTTGTGGAGACTTAACTGGGTGCACTGAAAGGCCAAGGAATTCTCACCTCTAGGTGAGATAGGGATCCTTGTGTGGTGAAAGGAAAAAGCAGCCCAATAAGAAAAAAAAACCTGGCAGAGGAAGGTGAAATAAATCCTCATTCTCTTCGGAATTAGATGAATTGATGAGATTAAATTTGCAAAGGTAAGTACTGGGGCTAGGACCTGTTCTTTAATCTTCCAGAAGAATGTGATGAGTGGGTGTTAATTGCCATTCTACACATTCTCTTCTGCTTGTAAGAGTTTGATAAGTAGAATGTTAACATTTGGTTCCCACTTATATTTTATTGTCAGCCCAGGTTCTCTGTTATTCACTATTCTCTGATATGTTTTGAACTGCTATATTTTTAAAACAGAGATATATGGTTTTCCTGTTGCTGGACAGCAGCTTAGATCAAGGCCAATATTTATTTCCACATCATTTTATCTTATGGAATGAAATGGAACTTTACTGTTAAATCTTTCTGATGTAAATATTTCAACTCTCGGAATGAAAATGCCTCCTTTAGTTCATAGATAGTAAATTTTTTGCTACAAAAAAAAATTTGACCTAATAAAGTATTATATAGATAATATAGTTTACATCTCAACAAGGGACAAACCTTAGCTTCATGGTTTAGACCTGCTGCAAATTATCAGGGAAGAAATAGGAAAAAATCTGTATTCCCAGAAATGGTACTTCACCAATCCCAATTTACTTTGCCGCTGACATGTGCAGCATTAGAGGCTGTTTTTAATTGCTCAAATGAAGGAAAAAGATCTAATTGCAAAGTTTGCTTCAGATTTTTGCCATTTTTTAACCAACTTCATTTCCAAACATTTGTATTTAGTAAAATGCGAGGACAAAATAATAAAATAGAATCAAATGTAAAATAGATTTAAGGTCCAGCTGGCTTTTTGATGTACAAAATTATTTTACCTTATAAATTCTTTGATTTTTTTCTATTACCTAGAAGGAACAAAGAAAGCCAGAATTCAGAGTGAAAATTAGTTTTACTCAATGAGAGAATGATTTCAACAGAATTGGAAGCAGAAAGTATTCCAGACAATATAATTGGCATCCCTGCCCATAGCAGAAGGGTTGGAGGCAGATGATCTTTAATGTCCCTTCCAACCCAAGTAATTCCATAATCCTATGCTAGAAATACTTCAATAGCAGAGTTTTAAAGGTAAATAGACACCTAATGATGTGTGCTTGTATTTTTTGAATCATCCACTCACTGATTTAAATCAAAATGAAGCATTAAAGGAGCATCAGGTGTACAGGATTTGTACACTAAATGATTTGTGCGCCACCAAAGCAGAGCAGGATCTAATCAACTTTAGGTGGAGCTGGCATTAAAGGCAGCCCTGATGGAATATTCTGCTCCTTCCTGTCTTGTCTCCATCCTGCAGCCAAAACTCCTCTCCAGCATCCATCTGTGGGAATGAAATCATGTGGATGGTACAAAGGAAAATCACAGCACCCCACACACAAAGCCAAAAAAAAAGAAAAAAGGGGGGTTGTAGCTGTAGGGATAGAAGGGAAGGGGAATGACACAGAGCTGAGAAAAACAAAGCAGGGGAGAAAGGGGATAAACCTTCTTCTTCCAGCCTGCTTTCCCCTTCAGGCACCCAGGGTGGGAGTGTGGCCCTCAGCCCCACGCTGGCACAGAGCCCTGGCCCCACTCAGCATCACAGGCAGGTGACAGTGCCCAGAGTCATCTGAGCTGGCTCCAGTGGCTCTGCCAGTGTGGCTGCTCTGTCCCAGGGCCAAACACCTGCAAAGCCACCCTGCAGTGAGCAGCTGGGCTGAGGGATGGCTGGAACTCAGCTCCCAGCTCAGGGCTCTTGTGGGATGTGAGCCACCCCACTCACCAGGGCAGCTGTGCTGCAGTGTCCTGGGCAGGGCAGCAGGAGCTGAATTCGGGACTCTGCCATTCCCACACTTTTGTCTGATGGTGGGTAGCCTGAGGCAGCTCCCATTTTTAGGGAGATCTGGGAAAAGGGTTGGAGTGGAGTCAAAATGAATAATAGCCCATGCAGACTCTGAGCACTGCTGGAGCCACTAAGTATTAACAAACAGAATTAACATTTACAGGTTAAAGATCTGTTTGCTTGGTGGTTATTTTTCAGCATTAAACATAATTTATGGCTGGCTGATTTATGGGCACAGAGTCATTTAAGATATTAAACAGCACCAAGTAGCTGCTTCATCGCTGCTGAGCAGCTCCAAGTCCTGGGCTCAGCTCCCTGCGCCATCTCTCTGAAACAAAGGCACCATTAATAAACTGCTCTGCACAGAACCAGAAAGGCCTGAGCATTGCAGCCTCATTGCAGAGGTAATAGACTTAATAATGAACAAATGACACTGGAATAGTTTGAGGCTATTATTTTTAGTAATGCATGTGTCTCGCTGGAGCTCTGTATGTGGCAAGCCCGGCCCAAGGAAAACATTCCATGGTTATTCACATCACAGTCTGTTCTGTGCTATTTTTCTGTAAAGAGACCCAGACAAAAGCTTCCAAAGGACGAGATGCCAAGGTCAGATCCAGTTATTACTTAAGAAAATATTGTTGGAATCAATGAGAAGTGGTGTAGGAGTGGAAGGAGGAACTGTGGCTGCAGTCTCTGAGGGTTTCACTCCACATCTGTCTCTACAAGAAAGACACAGCTCACACTCTCTCTTAGCCCTTTAGGGGTTACTTGAGTGGAATGATTAGGAGGGGGCAGAAGGAGAGAAAAATGCTTGTATCAGGTTTTCATATAGACCTAAATTTTTGGCAGGCAGTATAGAAAGCTTTGAAATTGCCAAATATTTCAGGGGAACTTGGGGTAAGTACTGAGAGAACTTTAAAACACCTCCTGGGATCTGCATAAGGACTTAGTGTAGCTATTTGAAACCAAACTAAATATAGAGATTTTGCATAGTTCCAACCCCAAGTCAGACTGTGCTGGCAGTTCAAGCTGGGTTCTCCTTTGGGCTCTCAGTTTTGTTTGAATCTGAAACTCTGAGCAAAACTCAGGAGACGCAAACATATGCAGACAGTTTCCCCCTGAAGTGCTAACTGACTTGTGAACCAAAACCCAGTTGAACTCCAGTCTATTTAAAATCCATCAGGAAAACACTTGGCTAAGGACAACTTTTTATTCCCTTATACACAGAAAAGGGAGATAAAATGGCAGCACAGCACCAACCACACAAAAGCATTTTTAGAGAACAGTGAGAGAGTCTCCATCCTCCATACAATACATTTTGATAGAGAGTCAATCTCCTTGAACATCAATAATCTCCTTGAACATCTCTACTGCTCTGGAAGAGTTTTCCACAATCCCAATGAGATAATTTACACCTACCAGAGCACTTCAGAATGGCTAGAGACAAAATAAATTTAACAAATTCATATTGTCTAAGCTATGATTTCACCTGTGGACTCAGAACATTTTCAGAACCTCTGTACTGTCCACCTCCCTTCTTCATCCTACTCCAAGACAACCCATTTTTAAAGGAATTTTGGGTGAGGGGCCTGCTGACTGCCTTCCTTCTGCTCTGGGCTGTCAGAGCTGGGACTTCCGTGGTGATGCCTCAGTGATAAACACAGACAAAAATGCTGCAACATGGCCAAAGCTCTCCTTAGAAAACAAAAAATAATGTTTATAGTGAAAGCTGTTCATAGGAAACTGGAAAGACAATACTTGAAATTAGGCTGGTTTCACTGTATGGCAGTTCCACACAGCCTGGTGAATCAGGATGCACTGGGCAGTGCATGCAGGAGGTGATGAGGGAAAACACTTGGGCAGCACAGCACTAATCTGTGCAAGGCAGCTTCCCCCTGGGACCAGGGGAAGGACAGAAGAGAGAACATCCGGCAGTGACTGTTCAGTTCAGGCTGGTTAACAGCTGGGTGTGCAGGGTGATTAACATTTCCAGGTGTGTTTGCTGCATGTGTATGGAGCCTTCACCTGTCAGCCCTGAGTCCTGGCTCCTTTGCTCTGTCCCCGTGGTCCTCCTGGTCCCGTGAGGCAGCAGCTCCTGCAACAAAGGCTGCACATCCCCTAAAGTACTCAGATGCACTAAATAGCTAAAAAAAGTTCATTTTGTGATGTAAAGAGCTGCAGCTATAGAAATAGGCAATTTTCAGAGTCACTCAGAAGCAAAGAAAGGCCAGAGGAAAAAGTGGTGATATAATAGCTGGGATGAACTCACTGAAGAAAAGTGATGCTGGGTCTGCAGGAGAAGCAGCAGTACAATGGTCATGTCAAGAGATAGGACAGGGATGGCCAGTGTGGGACTTCTGAAAAATAAAAATAAAATAACAGAATGGTTTGAGCACAACTTTAAGGTTCCTGCATTCCTGTCACTCTTTAGCAACTCAGCAATCACACCATGGAAAGAACCTTGTCCTCCACCACCACGTGAGATTCCATTCCTCTCTCTCCAGGGCCTCAGTTTGAGCCACATTTCTGATGAATGGTCTTCAACCTTAAGAACTGTTACAAAGTGAAATTCATTCTCATCATAATTACCATGCCTGTGTTAGCAGATGGGCAGCTGAGGTTGTGTGTGTGTGTTATTTGTTCATGGTCACACAGGAAATCTAAGGCAGAGCCCTGGTAGGAACACAAGTCTCCAGAGCCCAGACCTAGTGCTTAAAGCACAAAGCTTCCCTCAAAGAGCCCAGCTGGCAGCTCACTCGTGGAGTGCAGCAGGTAAGGGCTGACATTCCAAGTCCTTTCAGCTGATGTTATTAGCATAGAGCAGCAAAGACATGTGCAGTGGAGTATTGGCAGCAAAAGGGATAAGTGATGATTGTAAGGGAAAGTGTTTGTGTTTCTGACCATCTGTTTGCAAATAATCCAAATTATTACTTGTAAGAGTGGTGGTTCTGCCTTAGCTGTGTTTCTGGGGTAGGGCACCTCTGCTCCAGCAGTGGGTGGCTGAGAAAAAACAATTCCTTCTGGAAAAAAAACCAGAAAAATCTTTATAAACCTCTAATTCAATTCATCCTACTGATACAATGGCAGACCTTTACATCCACAAGTTTCCTATTAAACAGAACCATAAAATCTGGATAACAAAAAATATAACAGTGCATTAAGAGATCAGAGGTGCGGATGACACACACAGACCTGAGCATGTGAAGCTTTTGCTTTCTAAGGTTTAAATCCCTCCTGCTGTAATTACTGCAGAAGAAAAGCAGCCTTCGTAAGCAGAATCCCTTTTCCTCCTCATGCAAGGTACCTGCTGTGCTTTCCTCTCTCTGACACTCACACAAACAATTTAATTCCTACCAACCCAAAGTGCTTGAGTGTCCAGGCAGTGACAGGAATGGGCCCTGTCTCCTCATGTGCTCTGAGAGAACAAGACCTGCAGGAGAACACAGCACAGCAAGCAGGGGCTGCTGCTCAGGAGCCATGAAATCTCTATTTCCAGGCACATGGAGCATCTTTCCCACTTGCAGCAGAAAAAGGCAAAGAGAAGGCAGCTCCTCTCCACCCAGAGGAGCAGGGCAGGGCTGAGGACAGCCCGAGGCTCAGCACCAAAGCTGAGGAAGAAGGGATGTCCCTTTGCCATTGAGCTTTGGTAGGAACTTGCTGTAAAACAAAACTCAAAGTCTAACTTTTCCTTTGGCTCTCATAGGTGTCCTCCATGGAACATTCCTTCCCCAAACTGCAAGTATTTCCCTCCACTGCACTAAGATACCCTCTACATATAAAAAGCCTATGGAAGTGAGTGGCAAAACAAGTTACACATTCTGATTTATTGTCTGCTTTGGCTCAAACCAATGGGACTATACATTAAGGGGGGAAAAAACCCCCGTGCTTTCTCTGTATTTATAACCTTGTCATTTAAACACTTGGCAGCCTTTCAGCTGCTCCATATGGTCACCGTATTAAGCTTTACCATAAAAGGAACTAAGCAGCAAAGTCGAAAGAAAGCTGATATTGTATGGCTTAAAAGTCTGGCAGGAAAAATAATAATCAAGGCAAATTCTCAATAACAGCCATTTGTGGTACCTCAGGAACTTCAAAGGCCTTGTAATGAAACACTGTCATCCTTAAACTTTGCTGGCAGACTATCTTCAGACAAGAGGGCTTGGAATACACACATCAAAGCTACTGGTAACCTTGTGCCTCACAGAAATAGGAATTTTTTTTCAGGAGGTGACGTCAGAAGGAGACAAAATTAGAATTTAGAAATTGGGAAAATTCTGCACCGTTGAAAGGGTAGGATTAAATGGCAAAGAAATCAAGTGTCCTCTTGAAGAAAGTTTGGAAATGGGTAGTATGGTTCTTCCACTATCCTAATGTGAGAATTTATACTTATCAGAGTATTATTATATGAAGACAAACTAAATGTAACAAATTCCCATCACAAATGCACTGTTATGTGTATTTCTGTACACATCTGCAGTTGATGTGTCAGCACCTGTCTGCAGATGAAACATCTCTTCCCCCAAACTGCTTTTTTTGGCAGAATTCAGAGTAAATGCCCTGCTAAAGTAAATGACAAGAGAAAAGCAAACTACTCAGGCTGAAGCTCAGTCTCCCATCCCTAAACTTGTATCAGTTTTGCAGGTTTAGAAGTTTATGGTTGTTATTAAGGAGTTGAACATTTGTGTTTGTTCTTTGAGATAAAAAATATGTATCATCAGCTAATTTTTTTTTTTTCCTTAATCATGGGGTTTTCTTCTGAAGTAACAACCCACACCTGTGGACAAGAGGCAGCTGAAACAACTCCCACAGCAGCATCTCCTCACAGCCCCGTGGCACTTCCCAGGAACTGGGAGATTCATCTATGGAGAACAAATCAGACTTGTCCCCCCTGTGAACCTTCCCACTTTCAGATTGGAATCAAACATGCCTCACACCACACTTGCTATTTTTAAACATCGTCTGCGACTATTTGCAATGTAAATAATATTTAGTAGGAAAAATTGCTTATCCTGTGCAATAATCCCTTGCTTCCTCTGGAGAAACTGGATCTGGATATGATCCTGACGCTGCACGTGTGGAAAATAAAGTTTTGTGCAATATCTTCGTTTGGGGATGGAGAGAAGAGGCATAATTAAATTAATAAAATGAAATTCCAAAATTCTTTTGAACTCAGTATTTTTCCTTGTTGTGAACTCCCCAGAATGTTTCCCATTATTTTCTGTTGAAACCCACAGTGCAAATGAGGAGCTGAAATATTGAATTGTCTTGCTGTGTTGTACCAGAGCTACCCAAATCCTGATATTCAGTATTCCCAAAGTCTATAGATATACGTTCCAGTAATAGTAGAACAACCTCACCAGAAAGCAGAGGCAATCAACCACCACCCACTGTCAAAGAAGAATTCACATTTTACATTAATAACAATACAATTCTGAAGATTCCTATCTACAACAATAAAGCTTCTGGCTTCTTGCCTATAAGAGATCCACATAAGATAACAGCTCTCCCGTGCCTCCAACAAATTCCAGTTGCTTTGCTAACTACTGCCCTCTGCTAACTATTGCATACTGTCTATGCTTTGGAATATTAATTTTCTTGTGTGAAATATTTAATTATCCATCAAGATAATCTCTGATACTCTTTTGGATTACTCCAGGGCTTGTTAAGTGGAGTGATCTTTCCTGAGAAACTTCCGAATTTTTCAATGACTTACATGCACGAAAAGAAGTTACCAATGGAATTCATCTGGTCTCTATTAATCAAAGAATCCATAATTCTGTTGACATACGTTGGCATATTTTTTTTGGTGTGATTATGGGATACTATTGAACAAGCAAACTGGTTTGGATTAGGAAACCACCACCATCATCTGCTCATGAAATGGCTCTGGAAAAAGCAATCTGTGCCATTGCCTAGTAAGGAATTCTTAGATACATATCACTTCAGGACTTTATTGTGGGATGGGTTACAGAATCCTGGAGTGGCCTAGGTTGGAAGGGACCTCCAGAAATCCTCTTGTCCCAAGCCCTTCTCTGGGCAGGGGCAGCTCCCACCAGCCCAGGTGGTTCAGTGCATCCCCTTGAGCACAGCCTGTGAATAGACATTGGTACCTGTGACTGTGATTCATCACTTCAAAGAAAATACCTAAAAATTAAAATAAATCCAATCAATCCAAACTGCAGTTGTGGGAGCAGCAGAGAAAGCAGAACTGACAGATTGGAAACCTTATTAGTACTTATGCATGATTCATTTGTCTTTGGCATGCCAAAACACCTGGGAGTAAATTGTTGTTTTAAATACTTGTATATTCTGAAATTCAAAGTAACTTGTCAATGAAACATGAAATTTGTCAGTACTCTCATTACCTTTATGCTCAAAAAATCCATAAATAAATAAATACACATCCTTGATGTTAAATGTTTATCAGTCTTGCTTTCTTTTGACAATGACTTGATAGTACATTAGTAATGAAAGGTGGAAAATAATAAGAGTCTAAGCAAAAATGCTTAATTCATGAGATGAACACGCAAAACAGTTGCAATAATTAATAGAAATTCAATGTCTTATCAGATTATCGCTGCAAGTCACTGTCTTTCTCAGCTGGATCCAGGAAATATTTAAAAGACATAACACGCAAAGTAATTAATGAGCTTGTAATTTTTTTGAAGGCACGAGGATGTGGCTGCACTTTCAAACTTGTGCCATTTTTTGGTGGAATTAATCTGCTTGTCAAAAGTTGCTGGTTTTCAGACCAATGTCCTGTTGTTGATTTAAATAAATAATCCTGGGCTGCATCAGGACAAAGGGATGATGTCCATCCCTTTGTTTACCTTGGGTGTGGACATGTTTGTATTCCATTTATAAAACCCCAAAATGCATCCAGCTTCTGCCTCACTTTCATTAGAGGGATTTTTGCTTGTGGGCAAACCCTGATTGATGTATTTGACAAAACTGAGTAGTTCAGCTGTTGGTGTGATAGAATAAAACACTGAAAAGTTTTCATTGTGGTCTTAGCACCAAACCTACTGCAATGAAATCAGTTTGCAGGGCACAATTTTGGCCATGTGAGGAACTCTAAATGAGATATGATATTATTACTGAAGCAAGATGCAAAGTGTGATTTCCTTCCCCAAATATTATCTTAAAACATCAGGGAAATTACATATGCATACAGGCATTGATATCTCCCAAATATCAGAAGTAAACTTTAAAATAACCTCTCAAATTGAACCAGCCAGGCTGAGAAAACACTGGGAAAATCTTACTGCATCTGCTCATGTGAGTGGTTTTTTGGGATGGGAGAATTCAAACCAATTAAACAAGTGTTTCTGAAGACGGAATTACTGGCATTAAAGCTAAATTTTAATATACTTCATATTTTAAAACCAGTGCTGTCACATAATGACATGCAGATATAGAAGTGACACATACGTGTGCCCTGTCTTGGGAGTTTCCCTGTTCACATTGCTCTTTCCATTCAGAAAACCCCCAATTTCCTCTCCAAGAACCTTGGTTTATCTTGAAAACAGCTTCCAAACAGTCATGTCCAATACATCTGTACTGTAGCTATGAAATACCAGGAGTTTAGAAACTAGAAATACTGTGAGAGTTTTCTTTCAAAAATTGTAGTGACCATATTTGTTTCTTTGTTGAAATAAACGTTGGAAATAGCATATCTTCATTAAAAGACAATTATTAGCTTATAATTCTGTATTTACCCCTTTACACTCAACAGATCTGTCCATATTGACAGAATTGCAGAATTTAGATAATTTTCTGCAAAGAGAAACAAGTGTTAAAAGTGCCTGACTTTCCCACAACCTGGACAAAAATAGCTTTCCCCTTGAGTAACACACTTCCCAGCATGGAATTAAGTGGTTAAATGAGGAGAAAATCCTTCACCACTGTTTTCTCAGCACAGCTTTTCCTTGTGGAAGCAAAGATCTGGGGGTCTCTCTACTCGTTTACGTGACACAAGATCTCCTAGAGTCTACAAACTTTGTGCTAAGGAAATCCTAAATTTGAAGCTGTTACAGTTGAATGAATAGGACAAAACCTGTCAAGTGCAGATCATTCTTGTACATCAGCTCCAGAATTGTACATTTTAATTACCATAAATAAAACATAAATGACTGACAAATTGCCAAGAAGACTTTGAAAAAGTGTTTGATAAGGTGGTGCATTTTGGTTATTCTGTCCTACGGTACTTGAAGAAAATACTGTACGTTGAGATGCCAAAAGCCAAGGATTGGATTTTCTGATTGGAAATTGAGTGGCAAAAAGGAAAAATGCTGGAGAGTCTCAGTGCTGGAATTGATACCAGATGCTGGGCAGGGCAGATAGGAGGCAACTGATGCCTTACCAGTTTGATTTGTACAAAATAGATAAATCTCTTCTGCTGTCTCCCCTTCCTCATACTGGTTCCACAGCAACAGCCCCTGTTGGGATCTGCTTTCACAGGAACCTTATTTCTTGTGAAGATGTTGAAGATAACTTAAATTGTCTCTTACCCACAGGCTCTTAAATGCAATCAATATCTACTGACACCATGAGCTATTAATCAAAGAAGGGTGACATATTCTTATTTGACCTTTATGAGCAAACCCTCTTAGTGATGATACTTTACTGCTTAACACTACCATTTTGTTCCAACATTATTCATTTTTGGAGGAACTACAAGCACACAGAAATCAATGGCATAAAGGACAGAATTTCACCCTTGAGGTATGGATTGAGGATTATGCAACTCAAGCTTGCAACACCTGCAGGTTTATAAGCAGAGAAGCTGCATTTATGTTTTACTCCAACACATATATTGACACTGAGCAGCTATTTCTGATCCTTCACTGTTCCCTGGCAGGGTGGGCAGGGCTGGCACAGGGTGCCCAGAGCAGCTGTGGCTGCCCCTGGATCCCTGGCAGTGCCCAAGGCCAGGCTGGACATTGGGGCTGGAGCAGCCTGGGACAGTGGGAGGTGTCCCTGCCAGGGCAGGGGTGGGACAGGGTCAGCTTTGAGGTCTCTTTCCCACCCAGGCCATTCTGTGATCCCATGAAGTGGTAAATCTGATGTTCAGATTTCATTCCTGCACCTCAAATTAAAAAACCTGTTTACCTGCGTGGGCATAGCCCACATGTGCTGAGGAGCAGCCAAGAGCAGGATCATTGCAGCTCTGAAGCCAGTATCTTGTAACACCATGAAAGTTAAAGCATAGATTTTAATGGAATATAAACATTCTCCATAAAAGATGGGAAGATATAATGTATTGTTTTATACCAAGCTGTTAAATATAATTCAAGGTAATATATCTTCAGCTGTGGAGGGTGTTTACACTTGTTATATCATCACAAATAAAACAATTAGCTCATCAACCAGTGTTTAGTGGCTTAACACCTCCTATAAATTTTACTTAAGTCATCCAGTAAGGAAGAAGACCAGCTATTATGTCTTTTATGCATGGGGAACAAAACATATCTCTGCAGAGCAATGTGCCCCAACTGCTCAGATGACCACTGATTCTGAAACAACTGGGCCCTTACATGCAGAAGTTGTATCATTTTTAAATAAGTAAAATGCTAAAGAAATTCTTATACTTCAGTTTTAGACTCAGATACTTGGCCCTTTTTTTCCCTGTGTTTATACAGGGTACAATTATTTAATATGTAAAGACTGGGTAAAACATGATCAAATTCTATTCTTGGATGTGTATGAAGTTTTATTTTATGGGTGAAAATGGTGTGGAAAGTGTATAAATGTCAGGGGAGCCTCTGGGAAATACACTGCAATAATAGACATAGGAATCAGTCAAAAACCATAGACTTATGGAATGGCTTGGGTTGGAAGGGTCAGAATCAGAGAATCAAAGAATATTCCAAGTTGGAAGGGATCAAGTCCAACCCCTGAACTTGACACAGCCACTTCGACAATCCCACCCTTTGCCTGAGAGCTGAACTGAACTGAAAAAAAGGAGAAAAAGGAGGAATTTAGCTAATTCATTAAAGAATAATATTTGCTGTTTGCAATGAATCATGCAAATCCAGAACCACCTTATCCCCAATTTTACAGTGGTTCCTACACTGCAACCTTCTGTCCTTCACCTGCTGAGCACAACTGGAACTACTGGACTCAAATCTCTCTCAGAACTTCCTAGCTCTGTAAGAAATTTGGACCTTGTTGGTTTTCTGCTTACAAACAGATAATTCCACCCACTCCATCCAGTTCTTTATTGGGAGAACAAGACATTCCATAGTGCTGTAGGTGTCCCACCAAAACAATTAAACTTCCTGTGCTAATGACATCCCTTGGTGTTTGCACAAGCCTTTGGCAGAGCTGCAGCCCCTGACAGATTGCAGCAGCACACCATGTCCAGGAATTCTCTGCACTGCAACAGATGGGAGGGAGAGGGTGGAGCTGAGGAAATTCCAACCTCCAGAGGTTCCCTTGGACACCTGGAAGCTGCTGTGGCAGGGAGTGTCTGCTGAATCCACACACACCCAGGTCACTCTGCCTGGGGACATGTTTGGAGCACTCCCCCATTTGTCCCCACCCCTGGACTTGGTGACAGACTGCACTGAGGGCACAGCTCAAACCCTCCTCACTTGGCCACCACACAATTTATTAAAACACAGCAATTAAATTGCCTGATGGACAAAACGATGGGAATTCCACAGCACTGTCTCATATTATGCCCTGAGCTCTTTTATTTCCATATTGAAACTCTCAAGGTAATCACAGGGAGAAGAATAACCAACCATATAAACAAATCGTGTCTTTGATAACCACAAATAGATTGCATCCCTAAAGCTGAATTACTGTGCATCTTATTCTGGATTATTTTATGTAATTATTTCATTGATTACTAGTGTGACAACGCTGAGGTGAGCTTTCAACCTTTCAAAATAAGACCTTTATGCACAAATATGTTTTGGAGAATAGCAAATGATATAATAGTCCACACATTATTGTAGCCGTTAAAATTGTAGCAGGCCTATAATTGAGCTAATGGAGAAGCTGATGGAAAGACAAGATAACAAAGGAGAAATGATGCTGGAAAAATTGCTTCACTTTGACTCCAAATGGCAGAAGGAGCTTGAGGAGCCCAGGGTTTCATGTGCAGTTAGTCTCAAAAACGAAAGATTCTAATATAATAAAAAGACATTATGTAACACATGGCTAAAAAGAAATTGAAAAAGACAGGAATATTCCATCTATACTGTCATTCTTTAAAATTGCTGCTATCAGGAGGCATTCACAATTTTGGGAAACTTGCTTGAGAAGTTGTTCTTCTCCACAGAAAGGAAGTGTCTTAAAGGGCATGACATCCTTCATCTGGTGAGAGCAATTTGAAAAGTTATTGAGAATGTAAAAAATATAAAATAAATGTGCTTGATTAGGGGTGACAAATTTGATGCTGGATAACAATAATGAAATTTATTGTGGACAGTATTCAGCCAAATAAAAGGTATTTTGTATGATTTTCATATTAAAATGTAAAAACTCCTTTCATAGCTTCTTTAAAAAGGTCCAATTGTCTTTATGACTTTATTTTTTTTGTACAGTGGATCAAAGTTTTATGGCACTAGGGGCCAGGTCTTTCTCTCTTTTCATATATAATGCTATTATTTTGAAGAGACATTAAAAAGCAAATATACCACAGATGAGCCAATACAAAGGCTGCTTTGGAATATTGTTTTATTGTCCTCCTGCTGAACAGTCTGAAGCCAGTTTTTGCTATCCCCAAACCTTTCAGAGCTTTGACTTCAATTTGCAAACCAGATAACGTTGCTGAAAAAATAATCATCAGTGCTTGCTTGGAGGGGCAGAGGACAAGGAAGGGAATGGGGAGCATTTGCCAGGGATGGTGTAAATAGTAATGGTTTGCAGTCAAACCCTTCACCTACATCCTCAATAGCATAAACTCCTCTGAAAATAAAAGGAAAAAAATTGTGTGCCGTTGTGAAATGATGCAGTGTTTGAGCTCCAGTTTGTGCACCACGTCCTGGGCATACAGATGAGAATCTGCTCTGATCCCAGCGCTGTGAGAGGGCTGCAGCAGTGCTCCCCAGGGAGCCTGGGATTCTTCAGCTGTGCCCATGCTGTCGTTGGAACTCTGGCTGGGGCCTCTCTAATTAAAAATGTCATTTCTCCAACCCTTCCAAGCTGCACATGCTCACTGGACACTGCCCTGCTGAGATGCTCTGCCCTTGCTAGTTCGGACAGGTACCGTAGGCTTCAGTTCCCCCAGGATGTTTCCCCAGTTCCAGGAACAAGTTATTTTTGCAGTTATTCCTATGTATGATGACAGAAAAAAGCGCTTTCAGGTTGATCCTCTTCTAACCTGATATAACAAGAATTAACACACTGTGCAACTTGTTCTGCAGACTTCAGGTCTCATATGGCATAAAAATGTCAGGAAGAACTTCCTCTGCAGCCACAGTTATGTAATTACCTGGCTGTGGCACCTGCTGCAGCCTGGAAAATGTGCTGTGGCTCTTTGGGAGCTGCTCTCTGGGCTCCCTAGAGGCAGCAGACACATCACACCCCATTCAATCTCTGTGCTGGAAGTTCACTGTGAGGCTCTCTTCACTGCAGCAGGGCTGGCACATTCCACTGGGGGATGAAATAATGGTGTGGACACATCATCTGATATGTCTCAGCTTTAAAGGAAGGGATTGCTTTGATAACAGCAGGTAGAAGTAAGAAATGACCTTTAAACACCAATTTTTACTGTACCTGCAGTTTGAAGTACTGTGTGTAATGGGTTTGCCAGAACCACCCCTGGTTAAAAACTGCAGAAACTATTTGACTACTTTTAAATTACACTGAGGATTTAAACAAGGAAAAATATTCTAAAAACTTCCTACCATATATAACAACTCAAATGTCTGACTTCTCTTCAGATATTTATGTAAACAGGCATGAAAAGGAAAAAACAAACCCCACAACTCCACTCTCTCCCCGTTTCAAACAAAAGCATTGTCTGAATTTTAAATGCTAAGTACACATTGGCCTTCAGGTGGATCCTGTGGAATACCCATGCTCTGTGGCTAACACACAGTGAAAGTCACTGCATGGACACTCGTTATAACTGAGGTGCTTCTGAGCCAAAGAATCCAAGATTATAACGTTGAATATTTTGTGTGACTTAATTCAAAGAAAGAACTTGCACGCATAAACTTCAAGTGCTGGTGCATGTTATGATTGTGCTAGATCCTGCACAGGATAACTTTACTCTGCTGTTCATGGACTAAAAACCTTCCTGAAGTGCTGGGTGCAGTGACACTGCTCAAATCTCACCCATTTGTGACAGAATGGGAGGAAAATTATGAAGAGCAAGCAGACAAAATGATGATATATAAAGTAATAAAGCAGGTGTTTTATTAACTTCTCCTTTACTGTGACCCTGCCCTGATAAACTCCCTGATGTATGGTATGAGCAGCACTTCAGTCCATCTTGACCACAGCTGGGAGATGTGGCACCAGGTGTTTGTACCTGCTGCATAAGCACTCGCAGGGATTTTGTACACCCTATTAACTCTCTGCTGCTTCACAAGGAACTCTTTTCAAGCCCACTGGCACCAGTGACCACAATAAATCCTGTCCCGAATCACTGACAGCAGCAGAGGCAGTGCTGGCACATCCATCCCCCAAATGAAGCAATAAGAAAGTTTGGGTTCCCTATCAGGGGACAGCTTCTTTGGGCTGGTATGGCAGGAGCAATGGAAACACAATATCTGCTAATACAGCAAGGGATTCCCAGAGCTCTCGCTGCAGAGGAGAAGCTTACGGGCAAAGGGTTTGTTAAAATTCGGTGCAACAATTGCTCTCTTCACCAAATCATGTCAAACAGAAAGACCCTGACAAATGAGAGGGCTGTGAGTGACCCGTGGGGTGGTGTTCAAATGCCGGGCTCTGCAGCTGGGATGGGCACCTGGATGTACAGACAGACTGGGAATGAGGGGCTGGGGAGTGCCCGTGGGAGGGAGCCGGGGGTCCTGGCGGACGGGCAGCTGGACTGAGGCAGCAGCGCCCTGGAGCCAGCAGGGACAGCCCTGAGCTGGGGCAGGAGGAGGGATCGTCCCGCTGGGCTGGGGCAGCTCTCAGCACCACCAGCTACAACACAGACATGGAGCCATCAGAGAGTTTCCAAAAGAGGCCGTGGGGATGGTGCAGGGCCTGGGGCAGCGGCTGAGGGCTCTGGGCTGGCTCAGCTGAGCAGAGGAGCTGAGGGCAGAGCTCTGCTCTGAGCAGGGACAGCACCAGGGAGGCTGGAGCTGGGCCAGGGCAGGCTCAGGCTGGATCTCAGGGAAAGGTTCTGGTCCCCCAGAGGGGGCTGGCACTGCCCAGGCTCCCCAGGGAATGGTCCCGGCCCCATTAGAGGCTGCCGCAGCTGCAGGAGCGTTGGGACAGCGCTGCCAGGGATGCACAGGGGGATTGCTGGGGGGGCTGCAGGGACAGGGGCTGCACCAGCATCCCTGGGGGGCCTCACACTCACCATATTCTGTGGTTCTACTGCACCAAAATATTGTCTTCTTTCAGATATATTCTCCGACAAGATATTCCTTAGAAATAAAACACTACTCAGACAATTTTGGAAAGCACGGTATAAAGCTGGCTGGAGCTGCAGTGATCCCGTGGTAGCCCTTAACGACTGCATTGTTCAAGCACTTTCAGTGACACAATTAATTTTTTAAAGCATTGAGAATTTAAGGATGTCCTTTACTGGTTAACAGGTAATGCTTAAGCATATGGAAATCTCTGATCCCACCACAAATGTTTCCAAGTCCTGCTACCAATGAACGACAGGAAAGAATGGTAATCCTGATAATGGCATTTGATTACATCTTCAGATTGTTGTTAAGCCATATTGAGCAAATAAAGCTGTGCAAAACTCTCTTCAGTCTATAGTAGAACTGCATGGGTTTTATGTAAAATTTTTATAATAGAATTCTTTAGTTGCAGTTTGGAAAATGCATCAACACAATGGATGGTGTTTTGCACGTCAGCATCACACAGGTATGTGGTATGAAATACCTTCTTGTCTTTTTGTTTACTGGTGCAGGATGCAAAAGAACACCAATGCCCCACAGTCTTACTTTGATTTAATACCTTGAAACAAGAGAACTGGCCAATAGCATTCAGTAAGTTAAATAGCCATGAGTCACCAAGGGACAGCAGTTGGAGATTTTCTGGTCTGACACACACTGTTCAATGAAGAAAAAAATCCAAAGAACAGAAAAGTTAAAAAGATACTGAGGTTTTGTTTTGTTTTGTTTTTTGTTTTTCCCAGCCAAATTTGGATTTTACAATCCTAGAATTATTTGGGTTGGAAGGGACCTTAAAGCTCATCCTGTGCCCCCCCTGCTATGGCAGGGACACCTCCCACTGTCCCAGGCTGCTCCAGCCCCAATGTCCAACCTGTCCTTGGGCACTGCCAGGGATCCAGGGGCAGCCACAGCTGCTCTGAGCACCCTGAGAATTTACATTATTTACCTAAATATGCATCTGATCCATATTTAGAAGTCAGTGACTACCTGATGTTTGGAAAAGACACTTCTGTTTTCCCTGGACTGGAAACCCACACTGACAGGCTGGCATCATGCTGTGAAGCTGTTTAGGAACACTATTTCCACAGCTGCAATACACTGAGCTTATAATTATTGATACTGCAAACAGCAGAAAACATATAAAGTGCACCCTGAACACCACAAGCCATAAAGCAGCTACTTCTGCATAATACTATAGAGTTATTAGGTTTGGAAAAGATCTCCAAATCCATCAAGTCCAACCTTTGACTGATTACCACCATGCCCACTAAACCATATCACAAAGTGCCATCAAGGGTTTTAATATAATTCTTTAGAATAGTAAGAAGGAAGAGCTCATAAATACGTTCATTATTCTAACTAAAAAAAAAATATCCTTCCTAAAAGCAAATTTTAAAATAATATTTTTATTAAAATTATTATATTGATAATTTAAATTAGTCATTGTTCATAATTAATCTGTGGCAAGATAAGCTACAATTTTTGAGCAAGCAATATGTAGTTAAACAAAGAGAAAATTTATTTCATCTGTTATTGCCATTGAGGATAAACTTACAAACTTTACTTCCACTTCAGTGCTAGTTGTATTTCAACCCCAGTTAATTCAGGTAAACAACATTGTCTGCTTTGGTTTATGTTTTGGGCATCTTTCCCTTCAGAAATAAATATTACATAATCTCAGAAATTAAATTGGTTTTTATGGGTAGTATTTACCCCCATGGGATGCTGCAGTTAAAGAAACCATTTATCATTTCATGTTCACTTGAATTACTGTTCCTCCATAAAAATAGCTGGAATGTCCATGGTACCATGATGATGCAGCCACAATTCCTCATGAAGGTGTCAGGAGGACAAGTTTCCACCAGAAATGAAAGAGCCTGCAGGGAAATAAAAGGGAAGAGAAATGAATTTTGCACTAAGCTGTTCTTGCTGTACCTGGATTTCCCCTTCCCACTCAGAGGTACCAACACAACTCTGCCATTCTTCAACCTGTTGTGCATCAAAAGTTTTTAGAATTCTGACCCAGAATCCCTGCCCAGATGCTGGGCTGTGATGGAGGTTAATAAAAAATGAAAGCACTGCTCAAAAACAGATGTTTGGAATTTGAAGCACAAATATAGCTGACACTCAGCAGATAAGCCCAGATTTCACCAAGTCTAAGGGATAAGAGACAAACAGCCCCCCTTTAATCTGATTTTGTTTGCTCACTAGTATTCAGATAAGATAAAAACATGAGAGATCAGGATCTTTTGAAGGATAAATCAGTGGCTTCTTTTTTTTCTCCTACAATACTTGGATCATCTGTGTATCCAATAGAAGGCAAATCTCATACAGAATAGAGATTCCAGGATTCACTACCAATTGGTTCTTTAAAAAGTAAGGTAGCTGTCAACAATTCTGAATAGAGCTGAGTTTTAATGACTTTTCATAAAAATCATGCAGCTAATATGAACCCACTGGTGTATATAGAGATTCCACACTTTTGGGGATGGCTCATGGACAAGAACGGGCCACAGCCATCAAGACAGTCCCATTTCAAGTAGTCACTGCATTTCCAGGGTACAAGAGAGAAATAATCTGCAAAAGTGAATAATTACCAATTAAAATGATAATTAATAAACTGCCAATGTTCTTATCACTCCCCTTCACACAGACCATTTTTGCCACTCGTTAAAGCAAAAAAGTAATTAATAGCATTGATGGGCTATGCAAGGGAACATCTTATTTTATCAATACTAATAAGTCTTCAAGATTATCAACACTGACCTTAAAAATTAATAAAGAGACATTTTGACGCCATCCACAACTCCTACAAACAAAATGAGATTTGGTAATTACCTCACTTGGAAGGGCCTAAACAAAGGTTTGCTCATGGTGTGGAGCATGACAAGAAAGAGTTTCTTAAATACTGATAATGGGAGGGCATTAAACAGTTTCAGCAAATGAGAGAGGAAGAGCTGATTTCTCTCCTGATCACTTCCAAGTAGCACCTTTGCATATTATTGTTAATTTTCAACAATGATCATATAACTTGCAAAATTATTGTACAGAAAACTTCATGACATGAAATTCATAATTTGGGACATTGATGGATATAAAGACTATTAATTCTCTGTCTGTGTGCTAAGGGAATGTTCAGGAATTGTATTTTTACACTTTCAGTGGAGGACACTGCAGTGAGCAGAAGTGGAATCAAGGGTTGTGTGAGCAGTGTTTCTGTGTAGTTTTCCATTACTTAAAAAAATCCAAGGAAATAAGGATAATGAATCATTCAAAGCAATACATGGATATAACACCAATGCCACTGATACTTGCATGGGTACATGGTACAGAATCACCACTGTAAGAGAACATTCCTCAAACTCCACAGGCCCAGGCAGGTCACTAAAAGAGAATATTTTCAGTACTCTCTGCACTACAATGGTGTTTTATGGAGTGCAAACAGCAGGGTTTTATGCGTGACCAATAAAAATAATTCATATTGATGCATTCCATAAGTTACAAGGAAAATAGGGAAGCTCAGAAGTTCAGTCAAATCTCTTCCAGGGGTGGTGACTTCACCACTGCCCTGGGCAGCCTGCTCCAATGCCTGACAACCTTTCCAGTGAAGAAATGTTTCCTAATAAATAATCTAAACCTCCCTGACACAACTTGAGGCTGTTTCTTCTCATCCTGGTGGATGTAAGGTGATAAGTATGAAATCAGTGTCTAACCTAAAATCATGATCTGCTTGAGGCACGACCCCAGACCAGTCAAGGCTGGTCAGGAGTTGCCTCTCAGCAGGTTTTTCAGCCCAAACAAGCTGTAAATGGCTGGAGTTGCTGATCTCACAGGTCTTTTCCAAACTTTAAGATTCTATGACTCCAAAATCTGGAGTGTCCATTCTCATCTCTGTTCTGTTCTGCCTGGGATCATCAACTGAAAAACCTGAAGTGAGACTTCTCATGAGTAATTTGCCACTTCACTGATGTCCTGATCTGGTTCTTATCTGCATTATTCAGTTAGGTGCTTCTTGCCAGCATTTCTTGTCTGTCAAGGGCAGATTTCTGACAGATCTCATGTCACCCTCCAAATATCAAAGCAAGGCACCTTCTGGAAACATCAGGATTTCAGGAGGGTTTTTATCTACTTAACTTCCTGTAGAAAATGGAAAGGGAAATCTGTAGATAAATTCCAGTCCAGCAAGAAGTGGGGACAAGCCCAGCAAAACCTCTGGTCTAACAAGGAGCAGAGGGTGCCAAGAGCTGCCCTAACCCTGCCCTGCTTGGAGGAGAGCTGCTGCCAGCAGAGCCCTCGGGCTAGCCAGCAATGCAGGGCTTGTTTAGCTTGCCTCCTGCTTTGGCCAGCCTGCTGCAATTAGGCCCTTTCTGTGGATATCACATTTCCATGGCACTGGCCTTTTTCCTCCCTTCAGGATTGCTCTCATATGTTCTGTATGATTTAACAAGGTAGCACCTTTTTCTTTTATAAACAAAGTAGGTGTTAGAAATTAACCACCCACAGCAGTCCTGCCAGTTGTCAGTACTTGGAAAAGAAACCCTCAGCTCTTGTAAAGTGTGATGTGAAATTGAAGATGTGCAGTTCTCCCCTCTGTCTTTGAGTTTTAGTCTTGTTTTATTGCTCTAAAGAAGTCTCATGACATATTTATTGAGAATAAACAGGAGTGTGTGTTTAAGCAACCTCCTGCATGTTTGATTTCCAGAGGTATCTCCATCCCATTTGTTGCCCAGACAGAAAAATATCTCATAAAGGCAGGGCTCAGGCCAGCAGGGGGGAGAACTGATACGTTTTACTGTGTCACACTCACCCAACTCCTACTTGGAAAGCAAATCAATAAAAGACAGCTCTTATATATAGTTATATTTGATTTACTACTCATGAACTATTATCCTGTGAGAGTAGAGTACATAACCCTGCTAATCATAGCTGTGCTTTCATAATAAAATGTATGTAGTAAACCCACACGGCTTCAAATTAATAAAACTAAGCATTTACTTTGCATAACTTGTTATTTAATATAGTGTGTGCAAGGAAAATATCCTCTTTAGAGCTCATGTATCATCCCAGGAAATAGCTAAAGCACATCATTCCCATACCAACATTGCAGCTAAACTTATAATTTTTAGACCCAAGAATACTCAGTATATATTTCACCCATCCCACATACATTATATATATGACCCAGAAAGATTTTTTTAAGCTGAATTAATGACACACTTTAATGGAAATTACAAATGGAATGAAATACAAGCCATATATATATATACATATATATGTGTGTGTGTGTGTGTGCAAGATATTACATTACATTACATTTCTAATTCAAAGGATGGCCTAAAAATCTATAATAAGTCTGACAAATCATTCTTTCCTTATATGGATTTGCCACATTAACTTTGAATATTCATATCTCTTTCTAGAAGAAGCCTAATGAGACATATTACCTAAGTGTAGCTTTTGATGTGACATTTCCATCAAACTGTGATTCATCAAACAAGACACAAATATATTTATTTTTCCTAAAGTATTTTAAGCTCAAGATCCTGAACTGAGTATTCATCATTAAAACTCTGAAAATCAAATAGAAATGTTATTTATTTTAGAAATAAAATAGAAAGAATAATTTTGCTTGGATTATGTTTCAGTATTGGTGTTTTGCATAAGGTGAGTGGCATGAAGAACATTTGAGAGAGAATGGGTTAAAATCACAAATGGAACATCACAGACAGCAAAGATCAAACCTGTCTTGGCAAGTGTTGAGTTTCACACAAGTTGGGACAGTCAGGTTTAGCCAGATTCAGCCTAAAGGATTACAGAAATCACGTGTAGACTAAAAATTACCTGCAAATATATAATTAAGAGTTTTCCAGCTTTGCTATTCTTTGTGTTTCCATGTTTGGGTACAAACTTCCATTGTAAATGAATACTTTAAGTGATAATGACTTAGTTTGACTTCCACCTTGAGCCTCACATGAGAGAAACAGCACTGGAAACTGAAGTCAGCCTCAGGCTCATAAAAAAAATAATAAACCTTCAACTGACTGTCAAAGTTGGTTCTAGTTTTAAAGTTTACTATTGTAATCCCTGTCTGACACTAATCTAAATAATTTAATTACTTGCTCTGTTAATAGCAGCTTACAAGCTCAGAGCAGTGGACTATCCACTCCTGTATGCAATGCTGTGACTTCTAAATTAGAAA
Organism: Toxostoma redivivum; assembly: GCA_013397375.1. Lineage (NCBI taxonomy): Eukaryota > Metazoa > Chordata > Aves > Passeriformes > Mimidae > Toxostoma > Toxostoma redivivum. The sequence continues at coordinate 908,966 of VXBI01006641.1, forward strand.
GCAATCCTCTGATCTGCATGAAATTAAATTTATTTTTTAATGAAATTTTCAACAAATCCTTCATCAGAGATCTGATACATTGAATGCTAGAACTTTCTTTTCTCTAGTTTTCCCAGCAGATTCACATTTATCTTTGTCTCATAGCAAAGCCATGGTTACCAAACTGCTCATTGTCCAGCCCGGGCCACCTGAGATGTTGGACATCTCCTTTCTGCCTTATCCAAGTCAAAATTACAGTTCTTTCCCCAGGAATCTTCAAAAATTTGCACTTTGCTACTTAAGTTTTCTGCCTCTTCTAATTTCAAAATCAGACCTGCCTTCAGCTTCAGCTCTTTTCATTTATTTTTCCTTTGCATAATTTCTTGGTACATGGAGTCAGCTCCATGAAATTGGTTAATTCTGTTCTTCTAAGTTTCTTTCCTATACAAGTAATATAAAAACACTGAAGTGTAGGTGACATTTTATTCTGCTCCTCTCCTTTCATATCTAGACTGAAAATATCAGGATTTATTGGATGTTGCCACAAGACACATTTTAGGTGCTACCGTAAAATAAAATGATTCATTGATTCAGCAAACATTTGCAGCAAAATGACTTTTTGTAGCATTTTCAAATGAAAGAACCAGAGAATCATAGAGGATGCCGAGTGGGAAGGGCCCCCCAGGGATGCTGGTGCAGCCCCTGTCCCTGCAGCCCCCCCAGCAATCCCCCTGTGCATCCCTGGCAGCGCTGTCCCAATGCTCCTGCAGCTGCGGCAGCCTCTAATGGGGCCGGGACCATTCCCTGGGGAGCCTGGGCAGTGCCAGCCCCCTCTGGGGGACCAGAACCTTTCCCTGAAATCCAGCCTACCCTTCAAGTGCCTGCAGCTGTCTCCCCATCAGGGTGAACACACACCAGGAAAAGCATTGAAAACCACACAAAATACTGAATTTGGCATGTGCACTTGCAGACACAGAGATTTCACACTTAGAGCAGACCAGACAAGTGGATATCCTCCCGTGGCAGGCTTCCAAGGAATGCTGCTGTGGGACAGGATAACAGTGTCTGATTCATGTTTCTCCAGGACAGGAGTCAGCCAGCCATTCCAAGCATTTTCAGGGACATGCATCCCTAGCTCAACAAGATTACTGGGGATGAAGCAACACCATGATGCAGATAGAATTTTTTTATCTATTAATAACTGAGCTGGCTGGTGTTTCTTGGCAGTGATCAGTTTTAATGTAGGAAATACATGGACTGTGGAAGCAGAATCTGAAGCAGAGGGCTTAATGACCAGTGTTTCAAAATGCAGCCTCTGGTTCCTTAGCAGTGTTCCATGCCCAGTATGGAATCATGTTAACTTCCCTTGGGTTAGCTAATAGATGATGTTCAATATTGTCAATGCTTCACAGAGTGAGACAGGGCACGTGGTAAGGGGATGGCACAGACACAGTGAGGAAAATGGGGATGCAACTCAAGGGCTGTGCTTCCAGAAGACAGGAGAAGCTTTTTCTTGCTCAAGTGAATCAATGTACAAACATTTAACCATACAGCTTGTCACTGATAATTGTTAAAATATTATCCTCTTCTCCCACAGTGTCCAATCCCCTGAAAGAGATGACCAATCCTGCAAAACAGACTTGGACAGGCCACTTCCCTGCTGGCCTTGTCACTCTGCTGTCCCTGCAACAGTCAGAAGCTGAGTTGTTATTTTAGCTCAGGCAGGGCTCAGTGCAGGGTGAGCCTGTCAGCAGCCAGCCCGCAGAAGAGGGGACAGCCCTGGGCAGAGGGGACAGCCCTGGGCAGAGGGGACAGCTCTGAGCAGAGGGGACAGCCCTGGGCAGAGGGGACTGGCTGCTCCCAGCCTGGCACAGACCACAGCAGGGTCCACTCAGTCCTAATCCCAGATCTGACTCCCTGTGCAACAGGCTCCAGAACTACTGAGTCATTTAAAACAGACAGAGCCCTGTTTTGTGCTGCCAGGGCTGTAATAAATGACAGACACTGTTTGCAAGACTTTAAGAGGAGACTGAGTGAATGAAGAGGGAAAACACCTCAGCTCCCGAACCTGGTTTACATGTGCAGAAGTGTAACATTAATGCCTGAGGGCATTAACGTGCCGAAGTCAGAGCTCATTTATTCATCATTTAACTGAACAGTCATGCAACTACTAGTAAGTAGTTTATTGCTTCTAAAAATGGCTATTAACATTGGAGTAATGGATGTTATTAAAGTCATAAATATCCCACTTACAATGGTCGTGTCTCACCAAAGTTTAAGGGTGTTTCAAAGATCAGATGTCTCATTCTTCAGTCTGCTTTAACAGAATAAAGAGATTTTGATGGAAAGTCCTGCTTCTGCTCTAAGCTGAAACTTTATTGTTATTGGAGTTTGATACAGTGATGAAAGAAAACAGCTCACAGATGCTGACTGCAAAACTGCAGTCAAAAACTGAAAGTAAAGAGCTTTCACTCTTTCTCTTTGGGGAATTGCTCCTCTCTTGACTAATTCTGAGACTGTCTGAAAAGTAAAATTCAAAAAGAAGAGTGCACAACTCTTAGATGTGCTTTGAGTGAAATTTTGCCTTCCCAAAGTCTGTCATGGTCTTTAGAAAACAGGCAACCCTGTGCACAGCAATATTTATGTCAGTTGTGAACACAAGGCACTGCTGTCCTTTGCTATGGATGGAGATGCCTGTGGAGCACTGGAGTACCCAGGAGTGATTCAGCCCCTTCTCGAGGGGAGTGCAGCTCCCGTGTGCTCCAACACATCAAACAAGGTTCTGAACAGCAGCCCAGAGGCACCGCTAGGGGTGAGCACTGATCCCCTGACAGTGCTGAGAAAGGTGGGAAGGTGTGAGAGGAGAGGGAACCCCACAGCCCCACTCACACCCTGTCCCTGCTGCCAGGGAAGAGCTGTTTTACAGGACTATGGCATCTCATTCCCAAAAATTCCCATTTGAATCATCCCCTTAGTGAAAGTTAAGTTGGAACAATCAGGGGTTTTAATTCAGTTTTGCTTACAGCATGAGATAGCCTGTCTAGACATCTCTAATCTGAAATGCCATTGCTATGCAAAAGCACAACTGTACCTATCCAGAAAATCTAAAAAAAAAATTAAATTAAATAACCGAGTATTGCCAGCACATGAAGATTGAACCAATTTTAAAAGTATTCAGGACCGATATGGCTGAATTCCTATTCATTCATGTCTGGATCTGATTTTAATATCCACACAACAGCAGAAACAGTATAATTTATGGAGCACACCATTAAAGATGGGGAAAATTATGTGTGACAAACAGCCAAAGGCTGATCATTTAATCTGGTGCAAAGTATTGCAGTAACCAAATGCAAATCACTGAGCCGTGGTGTGCATTTGAGCCACGTTAGAACACTCTGGAGTTCATAGTTTCTAATTTTTAAAGTAGATTACAGTTGCCACATTGTTAAGACCTTACAATTACATCTGAACAATAAATTGTATTATTAATAGGATGGTTATGGCCTGTGAGTATTAGATATTGTTGTTTGTGATTTGCACTTAAAGAGGGATTTTAATCAGGTTTACCATTCTCAAAAAAGTCTGGTTTGCATTTAAATAAGCATCCTTAAAAATTGATGTTTTGCTCAATTATACAATGTCTCATTCTGGAGCCTTGAAGTAATTTATTATCCAGGCTCTGTGAGCAAGGAAGATGTATTGCATTGTACTTAATCTTATCAAGTTTCTGCTGATTTTTGATGACAATGTCTGTTTATCATAATTATTATGAGTTGTCTAGGTTAATAAAACTTGAAAAACTGTGTGGAAATTAAACCAGTATGGAATGTTAAACTTACTATTTGTGTAAGGCTGCCTGATCCCAGCTGTCCTTCACAGGTCCGTGAAGCCATTTATGTCAGAGAATCATGGAGTGGTTTGGGTTGGAAGGGACCTTGAGGATCGCCCAGTGCCACCCCTGCCATGGCAGGGACACCTCCCGCCATCCCAGGCTGCTCCAGCCCCAATGTCCAGCCTGGCCTTGGGCACTGCCAGGGATCCAGGGGCAGCCACAGCTGCTCTGGGCACCCTGTGCCAGCCCTGCCCACCCTGCCAGGGAACAATTCCTAATGCCCAAGATCCCATCCAGCCCTGCCCTCTGGCACTGGGAGCCATTCCCTGTGTCCTGTACCTCCCGCCCTTGCCAATCTTTCCTGCAGCTCCTCCAGGCCCTGCAAGGCCACCCTGAGCTCAGCCCAAAGCTTCTCCTCTCCAGGTGAACAATCCCAGCTTTCCCAGCCTACAAAGTCACAATCAACTCCTGCACTGGAAGAAATGTTTATAACACCTTGTACTGGTTCCATCCCATGCCATCATCTTTACAAGCTGCTTCCTACTGGAAGTGCATTCAGTAGGAAATTCTTTTGAAAACTGACAAACAAAAGATTTTTAAAGGGCAAATCTGGATTTAACACACCTTTCGGAGGATGCAAAACACAAATTACTTTTTGCTTTTATTTGTAAAGAATTTAAAGCACTTACTGTTTCAGATTTCACCAAGGGCCTTTTGTGATCTGAAATAAAAGCCCATGTTTGCCACATTCTTTGACACAGAACTACACTGATTTGCCCTAGAATTAAATCTGTAGGCAGAGAGCAAGTTCTCAGTCCTAGCCCAGGTCAATGGCACTCCGAACAAGAATGCCCACAAAGCTGTTGCACAGTAATGAAACATGGCCAAAATACACTTCATATATTCCAGCAGAAACAATAAAGGCACATGAAATTCCCAATTAACAATGGGAACGACAAGGACGAGAGAAGGTTGAAAAAACTACTCAGTCAGCAGTGTGTGTTTTCTCTTGGAATACTGATCATATTCCCGACCTGCCTAAGGTCCTGCTGCTGCTGCCATTAGTGAGGCTGAAAAGGTCAGGATTCCCTCTTTTTGGCTCTGGTTCCGAGTACTTTGGGACCATTCTGGCCTCATTCTCAGCAGCACATCTCTCAGTGATGTCACCAGCCATCTGTGGAGATACGGAATGACCCCAAACTTCCAGGGCAAGGCATGGAGCTCTCCGCAGCAGCCACAGGGGAAATGCAACCCGGTATTTGTGCTGCAGGAACAACTTTGGAGTTAAAAAAGTGATAAAAGCCACGTTAAGTAAGTTCATAGCACAGCCAATAAACTATATAATGACAAGAGTTAGTGCTGATCTATTTCACAGTTCAATCTAATGGAAGCCTTTGTTGCTCAAAGGGGGCCTTTATTGATGTTTACAGATAGACTTTATGGCTTAATTGGCACCGGGAGAGTGTTGATGTGTCTGTCTCAGTTCCTGCTCAGCAATGCCTGGACCATGCACTGCCGATTTTAGTACCAAGGCGGAGGAAAAAAGTCTTACATTCCTGGATCAAAGCAATTTTAACTTAAGATAATTGTCTTGCAATGATTGATCTAGTCATGTCAAGATAATGAGGTTTTTATGGTCCTGAGGAGGATTTAATCTAATTTCTGGAGGGATTCTGATCTCACTGTTGCTGCTTTATCACTTTTAATCTCAATACTTTTATTTGAATTTGCTCTGCAAAATTCAATATACTTTTAGTTGACAGCTGAAGACATAGAATAGTCTTTTCACACTAAGTTTTCCTGTGTTGCAACTGTGTTTTAAATCTTGTTATCATTACTCTGAACGAATGCAATTATAGAGTTGTTTTGCTACTTTAGACAGAGAATACCCAATATAATTCCTCCAACACAATAAAATTACCTCTTAAAAAGTAGTAGCCCAATTTTGAACAGAAGGTGGCTGCTAATGGTGTCTTTAATTATTTGGTAGAAGATAATTTTTGAGAAAATATATCTAAGGCTCGTGTTATTCTTTAATAGAATCTATGTGTATGTGTTCAGTTTTCTAATAATACGAGGGCAAAATAAAGTTAGTATTAAAAAAAGATAAACGGGTAAGCATCGTCTCCTCAAGTCTCAGGTTTAATAAGTGGTTTTTTTTTTAAATAATTCCCTAAGGCAAAATGGAAAATTAGCACAAATTTGGCTAAGGAATGATTAATAAAATTTGTCAGTCAAAACCAGTTTGGGGCAAAGTCTCCTCTGCTCTGCCCTCAACTTGTATCTTGTCCCCCACAAACAGGGGAAAGTCCTCAGTCGACTCTTCTGGGATTGTGCTACTTGTTGTATTTTCTTTTTGGCTCTATCATCTTTGATTATTTTTAGTTCTTAATCTTATTACTTCACACTTCTGTACAACTGAGCTGAATAAGCTACTTATCCAGCCTCTAAGCTGAATCTATCCCGATCATTTTGAATTTATTTGCTCTGTTCCTCTGTATTTACTTTATCGCCCTTTCTCATTTCTGTGTCATTGGCAAATTTGGGTCAGTAATTTATAAAGTAAACAAAAATGGCCCTAATGCTGTACTTACTGACATTCCTCTTAACTCCTTCCTGAGCTGTTTTTAAATTTGCAATATTTGCTCCTTCAACCAAATGTAATTCCCTGGAAATTCATGTCTGTTTCTGTAAAGGAATGTTACCCTTATTTGTAGAGCAAACCCTTCATGGGATCCTTTTGGTCTGGGCAGATCACTTCACCACCCTTGCCACTCTCCAGGAAAGGAATTCATAGTTCTGGGAATTATTTTTTACTGAGCACTGGCAAGGCTCTGCAGAGAGGCTAATGTCATGTATAATGTAGAATCCCAGTCTCTGTGGTCTCCAGCCTTAGAATGCATTTGTTCTCATTGCTCTGGCTCTGATGGCTCCATACATTCTTATTTTCCCATCATCAATATCCCCAGGTCTGGTCCTGCTTAAATAAAACATTCTGCCCCAGGTGATAGGTAGGGAGCCACTGGAAAGATGCTGTCACTTGACTGGCTGTGACATATTTCAGAACATGCTTCGAGAAACTCTCTGGTACTTCCAAATATCCAAACCATATTAAGTTAATATATTTACAGAGTAATTCTTAAAATATCAAAATATGTGTTCTAAAGTAACGTTAATTTTGCTTTTAGTTCAGAATGTGTTTTTTTTTTTCTATACCATGTTCTCAGTTCAGCCTTCTAATGTAGGAGATAGCACCGAACACAAGTTTTTCTGTGTGAGCAAATATCCACAAGAGTACCAGGGCTGCAGATTGAGAAGACAATTTTGAAGCCTTATTTCTTCCACTTAGTGCCAAGTGTATGGAGAGTCCCAAACACCATTTAACATCACTTTTTCTTCATTTTTTGAGATGGATTTCTTGTAAGAGAATATTATACAGCTCATAATGTGAAACATCCAGGCTGCCCATGCTGTTTTTGAGAATGAATCATGTATGGGTCACACAGTTTTTGGCACAGAAACTTCCAGTCAATACTGGCTTATTTCTGAGCTTTCCTGGGTGCCTGCATGTCAGATAAGCGAGACAGAAGGATTTCTTTATTGAAGATTATTTTTGGTACCAAAGTTTGTTCTTAAAGGAAGACGAGTGGCTCCCAGTTTGTTATTCCTGGAGGGTAACAGTGTGATGACACTTGGGTGACACACAGCCAGCCCAGCTGTCAGGGAATCACAGAATGGTTTGGGTTGGAAGTGACCTCAAATCCCACTCAGTGCTACCCCTGCCATGGCAGGGACACCTCCCACTGTCCCAGGCTGCTCCAGCCCCAATGTCCAACCTGGCCTTGGGCACTGCCAGGGATCCAGGGGCAGTCACAGCTGCTCTGGGCACCCTGTGCCAGCCCTGCCCACCCTGCCAGGGAACAATTCCTAATTCCCAAGATCCCATCCAGCCCTGCCCTCTGGCACTGGGAGCCATTCCCTGTGTCCTGGCACTGCAGTTCCTGAGGAATTGTCCCTCTCTGGTTCCCTGCAGCCCCTCAGACCCTGGAAGGAGCTGTGAGCTCTCCACACAACCTTCTCCTCTCCAGGCTGAGCAGCCCCAGCTCTCCCAGCCTGGCTCCACAGGGGAGCTCCAGTCCCCTCAGCACCTCCGTGGCCTCCTCTGGACTCTCCAACAGTTCCACATTCTTCCAGTGTCTCTCACCATCACTGACAGGAGGATGCTGTCCACACTACTGCCTGGGAAGTCATCTCTCTTTCCCCCATGGGCTGATAACTGGAACAACCCCAAATTCCTGTGCAGGAGCAAGGGAGTGGCTGCTCCCTTTAACCCCTACCATGTTGGTGCTCAGCAGGTCCATTACTTGCAAATAACTCCAGATATCCCACTCTCTTTTACAATTAAATAAAGGCTAATTGATAGCTGTGCCACACAACTCATGCTGGGTGGCCTTATTCAGGGTGCAGGATTAAACCAAGAAATAAATCAGGGCTACAAACGTGCAGCTCTAACTGTTCAGTGAGAAAGTACAGGCAACTCCAGTGAGATAATTCATTGTAGCAGCTTGGCAGCACTCCCCATTTACTGTATTTACGTGTTTCTAATCCCTGGGTTATCAGCAGAATGTGGTTCAGCAGCAGCACAGGCTGCACATTCATGGAGGTATTAGCAAGAGTCTGGTGCCTTGCTCCAATTTTTTTAATTACAGCAGAACTCTCCTTCTGCCTTTCCCTGTAGGAAGGTCACCCCAGAGGCTATTTTGTGTTGCTGCTCCGTGTGGGTGGTGGGAGCTCTCGGAGGTGTGAGTGGCACGTGTGGAAATACAATAATCCCAGCATACCTGGGTGCTCCAGTTCAGAATATTTTCAGCAGGCTTCAGGATTATCTGCTTTTGCACTGAGGGGTTTTTATTTGACTTGGGAGATATGGTGGAAAACATAAGCACTGATGAAGATTAAAAGGAATGGAGCTGAGCCTGTGCAGCAGCTCTGGAAGTATCACATCTTCTGGTTGCTGGTTCATACAACCAGAGCAGTGATTCCCCTCCACTGGAGACTCCAAACTGCTCCATGCAGAGCAGCTGAGAGGGTCACAGCCCTTCCCTGCCCTGCTGCATACCCATATTCCTCTCCTTTCCCTGACAAAACATCTCTCATTCCTGTCCAAGGGCTCTTGTGTGTTTTGAGCAGATCCTGGACATGGAAGTTTTGTCTCACAAGTGCTGGGAGGCTGCTGGATGCAGTTTATCTTAAAGAAAGTCAAGGAATTCCAGCACATCAGGAGGTGAGAGATGGATTTCTGATACTTAAAAGGCAGAAAGCCTTTTGTCCCAACAAACCCAGAGAGCATTTTTGGTGAAAGCATTCCCCCCACCTTGAGCCCTCCTGAGAGCTGTCATTGCTTGGGACAGCTCAGGACCCACCCCTGCAGCCCCTGGGGACCCCACAGCCATCCCCAGCCCCCCATCCTGCCCACGGGAAGTCCTCAGTAGCACCCAAAAATGCTTCGTGTCTCCTGCTCCCAGATGGAGCTGGGAACCTGGCTCCTGGGCACAGCACACCCTTCTGGGAGGAAAACCACCATTAATGGGGAGTTTTAGGTGTTTGTTTTCATTCCATTTTCACTTAAATGGGCTTCTCTTGATGGGATCTCTACAGCTTGATTATTCCCCTGCCAAATTTATTGGGATTTTTCCTCATTCATAAAAATTTACAATGTTAGAAGCTCAAAAAAGAGCCAGGGAAATGAACCTTCTCCTTGAGAAATAGTGTTGTAATTTCTCATATTTCTAAAGGTATTATTAACATAAAAATATATTTTTTCATTATTTTTTCCTGAAATATTTTAACAGTTTGTTTTCCAAAATAAAATATTTCATTTACCAATACCCTTAACAATCATAGTCAAAAGGAAAACTGACTATCTTGAGGCTAAATTGAAAATAGTTCCTGAAAAGATAGCAGAAACATTTCCATGAGGAAGTCAGTAGCTCTGTGGGATAATGGAGCAATCAAAAGGGACCTACAGGGACCAGCAAAGCTCTCCCACTGAGAAACAAGCTACTTCCAGTTCTCCCTCCTGGTTCTAGTTTTCTTTAGGCAGACTTCTTTTTCCAAAGCCTTCTGAGGCCTGCAGTTCCAGCTGAGAATCTAAAACATCTTCATTTCAGAAAGGAGGATGAATGCTGAGGAAACACAGAGGAGAAGACAAATGAAGTGCAGAGGTGGAGAACACCAGAAAACAGAGCTGTCTTAATTTGAAAACTCACTGGGTGCTCTCCTCAAACCTTTCCTAGAATGAAGAACAGACTTGCAGTTCAGAGTTCAGCTTTCCCAGTCTGAGCAGTGGCACTGTGTGATGTCCAGCCTAAAGGCAGGTGGTGTCCAGCCTAAAGGCAGATGATGTCCCACCTAAAGGCAGGTGATGTCCAGCCTAAACTCAGGTGATGTCCCACCTAAAGGCAGGTGATGTCCCACCTAAAGGCAGATGATGTCCCACCTAAAGGCAGGTGCACCCAGAGGCAGAGCAGCAGCAGCTCTGCCCCAGGGTGATGCCCAGGAGGAGGGGATGTCCAGAAGAGGCTGTGATTACCACAATTAACACAAGCCCCTGTTAGTATATGGTTATTAGAAGATGCCACTGCCCAAAGTAAGGTGCAAACAAGATCATATGGCAAAGTCAATAGTACAGATTTTATTTAACAGTACATTTAAGGCAGGGAAGGGGAGGGGGAGAGAGAAAGTTTTGAGCCATGTAAGTGCATTCTTTACACCCTCACAGCCACAGTTTAGCAGCCCCACACTCAGGGGGGAAGAGGACAGGAAGAGGAGGAACCTCTGGCTGCCCCAAGGAATTCACTGGTCCCTGTAGACAACACACAGCCAAAGTTCTCCAAACCTTCAGACCTCACAGCCTGAAGCCACAGGGATCAGCATGGCTGTAACAGCTTTTGCTCTTGAAGACACCTGGCCAAAGCCCCCTGATCCAGCACAGAGGACTCAGCCTTTTCCAGAGGCTTTATCTAGGCTCAGCCTTTGAGTGGCAGGAGCACTGTGTCCCATGACAGCCCAGGAGGAAGTGACCACTAATTTTAATTGTTTATATTTAACACAGCATAAACTTCTGCAAAGAATTAATATGCTGGCCAAACCCCCAATTTTTTTTTTAATTTTACAAAGATTTCACAAAGAAAGCTCCGGGACTCTTATTAATTGGATCATGAACAGCTTTCAATATTAGAGGACAAACAGTAGCTCTGAAGCTGCTGCACCCCTGGAACAGCCGCAGAGATGAGAGGCAGGCATCCTGCCCTTCTGAAAGCAGGAACCTGCTACCTCCCTGGAACAGCCCCAGAGATGAGAGGCAAGCATGCTGCCCTTCTGAAAGCAGGAATATTTTGTCACACTGTCATCAGATACAATTTCTGATGTAGAGTTAAATAACCTTTACTTTTATCCCTCCAGTATAAAAGATGAAAATCTTTTAAAAGTGAGACTCCCAAAGAAATGTAAATACAGTATATTCACTACTGACATTTCAAAAGATTTTGCCCCACCAGTGGAGACAGCTATTCTCTATTATCAGGTCTCCTGTCACTCATGTTGATTAAAGTTGATAAATACTGCAAGCCACTTGGGGTAGGCTAAAGGACACAAAAGAAAAATGTAACTTATTTGAAAAGGACCATATTCCTTGGGAAATGGAAAGCAGACCATATTTGCCTGCATTTCTCAACTTCAAGAATGGCAAATTCCCCTATTAAAATTTCTTCCCCCATTTTCCTAGAAGTGATACACACTTAGAAACTGTAATTGGAATAGTGCTCTGCAAGGACAGAGCAGTGTGAGACTGAAAAGGCAACACAGTTTCTTTGCATTCACACTATTTTGTTTATCAAACCTGGGCAATAAATGACAACTAGACCAGCTGGACTTAGCTGCATCCTAAAGGAGCATGAATCCATCAGGAATTTTGGCATGATTTTTGGCAGACTAAGATGCCAGTCCAAAAAGGAAACTGTTTCTAAAGCATGCCATATATTCTTTCTGAATATTAATATGCACAAGACAGAAGATCAGTTTGATATAATTCATAGGGTCAAATCAGTTATAAAGATTCTTCTGATTGCTGTTGCATATGCATTATTTTTAATCTTCTCAAATCTTCAGCAGAAGTGCATATTAATTTCAGAATTAATGTTAGAAAAGCATTGATTCCTGTTTGCCATCAAGGCAAGGGAAAGGAGCAATAAAATCAGCTATGGAGAGGAAAAGCTACTTTTTTCCCTTTTAGTACGAACAAGCAAAAAAGGTGTTGTGGCAAAATTTTGAAAAAAATTGGAAGGAAAGGAATCCAGGAACATTCTGTCAATGATGAGCTTCCATTAGATATCAGTGGAGATAAACTGAGGGGAGCACAGGAATGTCCAGGAGTGAGACAAATCACAAAATATATTTTAGGGAACCTTTCTTTCTTGTCCTGTCAAATTTTCCAGATGAATACTTTTCTAACTTGACAGAATATTGCAATTACAGGAGTAGAAAGAACAAGATGGCAGAATCCAAGTTGGATTTCTTGAGGGGGAAAAACCCCCAGGCTTGAAAGTTACACAAAGTTACTGTATAAAAGAAGAAATTAAACTCCTGGTAATTGAATTAAATTTGCTAGCTAAGAAAAAAAATCTCATGTTTATAATAAATTATTAATTAAATTCACTCTGTGACTATAAAAGTATTCGATGACCCATCCATTTTTTGGCTAATATGAAATCTACTGCCAGCAGAATATATTGATTTAAACTTCTGGGTTTTTTAAAAAGGCCTGCAGAGCCTTAAAACTCAAAAATTATGTGGATTTTTAAATTGTGAGCTAAGCCCAGTTTGCATTAGTATTTTATGAACATCATGCATGCATTTACCTCTCTGAGCTTATTGTTTAGCTATATATTTCCTGCAGCAGCTGGAGTGCTTGGAAGTGTAATGCCATAAAACTTCATGAAATTTCTGACAAACCATAAAAGAAAGAAAACCAGTCCCACTCCTGTATTCCTTTGGCACAAAGCTGATGGGTTTTTATAATGAAATTCTTTTTAAAGTGCACAGGGTGCCAAAAAGAACGTTCCTATTTAGGAATCTCTCAGTCTACCACTGCAGAAATCTAGCTGAGAAAACTTGGGTACCTTTTACAGCAATTTTAATGCAGCTACCCTGGGTCTACTTATCTGTTTGGATGCTTATCCATCATAAAAATCACAGTACACAGAATCAGATTACAAATCCTAATGAGGATTCTACATATGTGGCTAACTGTGCCATTATAATTAATTTAGTCAGAAAATCGTTCAGTGTTGACAGAGGGAGAGACTCCTTTAGAACTGCTGGCATTTTCATTTAGGCTTTAAAGAGTTCTCAATAAAGAAACACAATCACAGAATCCCAGGATCCCTGAGGCTGGAAAAGCCCTCCCAGCCCATGGGGTCCCAGCTGTGCCCCATCCCCACCTTGTCCCCAGCCCAGAGCTCTGGGTGCCACCTCCAGCCCTTCCTGGGACACCTCCAGGGATGGGCACTGCAAACCTCCCTGGGCAGCCCCTGCCAATCCCTGCCCAGCCTTTCCATGGGGAAATTCCTGCTGCTGCCCACCCTGCCCTCCCCTGCCCAGCCTGAGGCCGTTCCCTCTCCTCCTGTCCCTGTTCCCTGGAGCAGATCCCAAATCCCCCCCAGCTGTCCCCTATTGTCAGGGAGTTGTGCAGAGCCAGAAATTCCCCCTGAGCCTCCTTTTCTCCAGGCTGAGCCCCTTCCCAGCTCCCTCAGCCCCTCCTGGGGCTCCAGACCCTTCCCAGCTCCATTCCCTTCCCTGGACACGCTCTAGCCCCTCCAGGGCTCTTGTCCTGATTTGGAAGGCCCAGAACTGGACACAGCCCTCGAGGTGTGGCCTCAGCAGTGCCAGCACAGGGGACAGTCACTACCCTGGTCCTGCTGGCCACAGCACTTTTGACACAGGCCAGGTGCCATTGCCCTTCTTGCCCTCCTGGGCAATACTGCAGCAACAACGCAGCAAAGGATGCAGCAATGTAAAAACAGTCAAGATCACATTTCACACAGAACTATTTACTCCCTTTTCAAAGTAATTAGATTTTTAACACATTAGCCTAGAGCTTTTAGGGGTTTCATATCATGATTTTGGTCATGAGATGCAGTGAGAAATACCTGATAACTGTCAGCTGAAAACGGTGATGGGCCTCTTGCAGGTTTTTGATGAGGCAAAGGGGATTACTCCTTAAATATGGAGAATCCATGGCAGAAAAAGAAATTACTGCAAGCTATTTGAGTTTAGATTATGGCATATTTTTAATATTAAACTAATGGCAACTCTACTAGCAATTGTAGCAAGGTGCAATTTGCTCAGGTTTTCCTAGATGCAAGCTTGTTTCTAGCAGAAACTGCTGTTTTACACAGTGAGTTTATCTGGCAAGTTCCCTGTAATAAAAACACAGAAGCTTTTTTTCTAAATTAGCATACAGAAAAACGAATGCAAAAAATTCCAGGGCTGCAGGCCAGTGGTGTGCCAAAAGAGCTTGAACCCTTCAGATCACAGAAGCAACATGAAGAGCACCTTGAGTGCTCAGAAGCAATTACGACCCTGATAACTGCAGATGAAATGAAGCAAAATGCGAAAAATTTATCTTCATGTACAATTTTCTACATAACAGAATGGCCTCCATTTATCTTACTTCTTTCTCTGTTAGACTGATTCGTTAACTGGCTTCAGAAACAAAATATGAATGAGCTGAAAAATTGTTCCCTTTGACTTATGCACAGTCCAAGTGTAAATACCAGATTTAACATTTAATCATTTAAACCATCAGATCTGGCTCCAAGTTAAGATGTGAATATATTACCCCAAGCATGCTGTCAATATATAGAGAGAAATTTTACTTTTCACATGTACTTTAAGGGCATTGTGAGGATAAATAAGTATCAGCACCTTAATTTTATCCTACATGTGACCCTACTGAATTTAGACACAGAAAAAACACACAAATCCATTTATTGTTTAATTCATTAGAAAACACAGAGATTTTCAAGGATAATAAAGGAAATCCCCTCAGTGCAGGGCATAGTAGATGTAAAAACATAAGCCCTACTCACCTTTACCCCCAGCTAAGGTAATCACATCTGGATTTTTAAAATACTTGGCCAATCATCACCTGCCTTTATTTTTATGAGCAACCTCTTTCAGGATTTGCAGTGTACATCTCTGAATCATATCTTTAGAGACAGGAGTTCAAATAAATCTTGATTATGTCAACAGAAAAATAAACATCTTTGTCTCGTGACAATACCAGGCAAGCAGTGGCTGCATCACTGAATATAGGAATCATTAAAATTAAATTATCAGTGTTTGCCCAAGATGGGTCATAGGGACACATAGAAGTCATGACTGTTTTAATTTTTTTGTGTCTCATTTTGAGACATCTCAAAAGACCTAATCAGGCAAACTTTTCAGCCCTTAAAAATTCAGATGTTTCAAAGATAGTCTCAAGTATAAGCACAAAGCTATTAAAAATCCTTCCAGGTGTATGAAGATCTTTACCTTCTCTTTAAAGTTGTGATATACAGTTTTATAGGCTGTTACATTTAACTTTTTGCTTGTGTTTCAGGCTCAGAATTAGATATAATATTAGACATCTAAACATTTTTAGTCAGGTGTTGATGAACACTTTCAGCCTTCTCACTGATCAGATGAATGCCAAAGATGAACACGTCCCTCCACACACACCTTCAGCAGGTGTGAATCCTTAGGCTTGGCACTGCCCATGCTTCCAGAAGTCTCTCTAATGCCCACAAACTCCATTTGGGTGGATGTCATGGTAGATTTTATCAACATACACTCTGTGTGTCCTGCTGCTTGGTGATATCATCCTTTATTTATCAGCCTTAACATCTGTGCTCCTGAAGAGTTAAATCTTCTCAGACTCTGTTCCTGGCTCGCTAAGAATCTCTCAAAACAGGAATTTAAAAAAGGGTTGCAACCCTATTCCTCCAATCCCTCATGCATTGTCAAAAGAGCTATTAAAAATCTGTTATAGAAATCTACAGGCTCTCCTGGAATGCTCTGGAGCTATGCCATGAATTTAACTTACAAAGGAGACGTTCCGGTCTGATTGCTCCAGCCTGTGGTTTTCTGTATCATAAACTGAAAATTCTGTTTCTGTTTTAGACATTTTAATCTCAACTCCCCATGAGCACTGGAAACAGGTCTGACCAGACAGATATTTTCCAGGCCTGTGTTAATTTCTTTCCATTGTATCTTGCTTGTCCAGCTGCTTCTCTTCTTGATCTCTTGCTATTTTTGTTCACTGAAATTCTTTTCCCTGACATTTTTAGTTTCTATCATCTGATAGAAAAAAACCTCAAAAACCTACAACAGTCAAACTTGTCTCGTGCCCCCTTGTACAGTCTGACTTTTAATATTTGTGTGCAGAGCTCTGACTTCCAAAGCTGTTCAGAGGGAAACTCTTCCAGAGGCAGTGAGGTCCAGGGGCAGCCTGGGGAGCAGGAGGCTGGAGTTCCCTTCCAGCTGACCTTCCCTGCAAGAGACTGCTAGAAAATCATTTTGTGCCCTTCTGACTCTGCGTGCCTGGCTCCAGGATCTTTTCTTGGAAGTCATTAGGGACCTGCATGGATTGTTTTTGTTTTTTTTTTTTTTCTTTCCACTCAGAGTTTGTCCATCATTAGCACAGACAGCCCATGACCTCACTGCAGTGTTACTGGGCTGAAACACTGAGAGACCTGTGGCATAAACAGAAAGATGCTTTTGTTCTGGAAACAAGCAGATCTTGTAGCACCTTCCCAGAATCCATCTAATTTGGAACGTATTTTTTCACAAGTGATGTCTGTAGAAAAACTTTGTACAACATTACTTCTGGAGCTAAACACAAAGAAAGCTGTTTCAATAAATACACACACACAAACACACACACACACACACACACACATGTTCAAGATTCTTTTTCCTCCTTTCCCCATCCATTTATTTTCTATTTTTATATTTTTCTATTTTTTTCTATTTTCTATTTTAATAAAGCCCTTAAAAGGGCTTCCTTTTCCTTCAGATCAACTTTTTACTATGGAAATGTTAACACAAGCCAAGAAAACTGATTTAGCAGCAAAGATAGGGTGGGCAAAACCCAGGTGCATTCCACTGTCATTTTCCCTTTCAGCTAGCCAGGAGCTGTGAGTGAGTCCTGGGCTGTGCCAGCAGCAGTGCTGATTAGGGCTGGCATTCTAAACTGAGCACACAGAAGGTTCCTGGAGCCTGTTTTCATCATCACATGTGGGCACTGTCATTTGCATCAGCTCTTTCCAACTTCCCTGAGAGCTGAACAAATTCAGCTTTCTTAAAACCAGATTGCTCTGACAGCCAGGGGCTGCTTCTCTAAATGAAAATGCACTGTATTTCCTCATATTTGTGTTTTATAGGTCCAAATTTATATCTGGAGAGAAATTTATAGTGCAGACACCTTTTGAATTACTTCTACTCATCAGTGATTCAGTAAATAGGGTTGTTGATTTTAAAATCAGGGTTCTGTTTATTGGACTTTTCCAATGGCAGACCTTAAATCAGTCAAGAACTGGATTAAGGTCACACTCAGAAGCCTTGATCACTAAATTATCCTACCCATAAAGTGAAAATGTTGAATGAAATTAAAAGCACTACATAAACAATAATATAATTTTTAAATACTATTATAGCAAAAAATTGGTCAAAGTAAAAATTTGGCATTTTGTAGGAAGATCTGAATTTTTTTTTAAAAGGTATTCCTCCACCTCGACATATGCACCAATCTTCTGTAAATACAAGCAGTGAGGAAAATCCTTCCATTATAAACTCTGTATCAAAATATGAATACTATCATAACCTCAAAAGATTAGGGTTTTTAATTGTTTCAAAAAAATAGTGCCGTTTTTACTGCCTAAATCTAGTTTTCTCTATCAAATATCCCTTTTTTGTGCTGCTATGGAAGAATTTTATACTTATTTCATGAACATAAAAGAATTATAAATTTAAACAAAACACAAATTAAGGAATTAAAGTTTTTTAAAATAAGGCACTTCAAAATTACCTTTTAAACTAATTTTTCACATCTGTCAAAATTTTATAAAAGTGCTTTTTTACTTAAATTTTTACTGTAATTGCTTAGAGATTCTTAAGGAAGTTTGTAGTCAAGCATTATTTTGACAAGAGTGGACAGGAAAAAAGGTGTTCTGATCAGCTTCTCTGAAGACAGCTTTCAAAAGGGTTTTTTTACTGTACCAAGAAATGTTTCACAGGTAAAAAAGCTCACAGGGAGAAATACATCTTTTTGAAAGTATAGTTAGACTGCAAAATAGTACCCTGGGGAAAGGCAGAAGTTACAATACTTATGAGGAACATTCAATAGTTGGATTGGGAAACAAAATATCCTGAAATACCAGAATGATGGAAAACACATTGCTCTCCCCATCTGATCTCCCTCTTCCTGCCTGAGTTTTCCCCTTGTATATATATTTCCTTCTCTGTCATTTAAATCTGACTGCAATGCTTCATCCTGGTGGAGGATTACAGATGCAATGAAATCATGCAGGGAAGAAAAAAGACAAATAACTGAGTACTTTAATTTCACCCCCATCTCAAAAAAGTGCTGGTGCACATTTAAAATTCTAATGTAAACAATTCTAAATGCTTGGAGTGTGGTAATGTACAAGTTTAGTGATTTTTGGATGTCTTTAAAATCTTCCAGGAGGTTAAATCTGTAAAGCTCTCCAGCTCTGCGTAGTGAATTTTTAAAAGAAAAAGACATGGTATTGTTTGAATTTCACTTGACATGTAATTTGATCTATAATTTAAGATATCAGGCTGTAATTTGCTGCAGGAAGCACCACGTAGGCCTGATGTTATAACATGTCACCTCAGGAAAAAAGCCATAAAGAACTATAGCTTTTCAAATATTTGGTCATATTTCTTTATAAATATCAGAAATAGTAAGAAAATGTTTTCCAGCCCACAGCTATTTGTTTGACATTTCCCACAAGGAATATGTTCTATTTTATATCAGTACAGCTGGAATCTACCTTGATAATGATATCACCTGAGAGCTTTTCCTCACTCACCCAGGTCCATATTTAATAGGCAGCTGAGATCATAGAAATTTTAATGATATAATGCAATAGATAATCAAACCCAGTGAAATTACCAGCACTGGAAATTAACTCCACCTTTATAGCAGAGACTCTTGAGGTTAAAAAATGAAGCAGAATGCCATGTAATGGAGAAACATAAATTTCACACACACTAAAAATGCATATGAATAATGTCTTTAAGGTGCTTTTATATTAATCTAAAATGAAAGCAAACAAAGTAATACATTTTCTAGGGAGGCTGAACAGATTAATTTCCCTGAGAAAGTTAAATTTATCTCTAATCTGTTTTCTCCAAGTGTGCTGGTTGATGTGAATTGGAAAAAATGGAGCAATCCTCTGATCAGCTTTCACAGCACTTTTGTGGTTCCAAGCCAAGAAAGGCAAGGCAGGATTCTCTCCTGCTCTGTTCCCAAAGAAAAAAAAGAATATGAGGTACATTAATGTAAAATGTAGAGAATGAACACTCTAAAGATGAATATGTTTGTCAAGACCTGGAAAGTCAATGTTGGAAGGAAGCCACTTTCTGTGCTAAATGGTGGGATGAGGAATGTGTAGGAACTAGCAAAGCACAGGAGAAGTTTAACTTTAGAAAGTTTCAGATTGCCTTGCTCCTTTCCTGAGCCAGTGAACGTCTTCAGCTTCTCAGCTAAAACCCACCCTGAACTCCTCCTCACCTTATAAAAGCCATTTAGTTTCCTTGTGGCAATCCACCTCCATGATCTTTCGGGTAAAGGAAGAACCTTTTCCGGATGAATCTCCCCCGGCACTGAAGTCCCAGCCACAGGTCTTGTACCAGCAGCCCTGCAGTTCCTCCCCAGGGCCAGTTTCCAAGGGAAACCTTCTTGGGTCAGGCTGGATTTCAGGGAAAGGTTCTGGTCCCCCAGAGGGGGCTGGCACTGCCCAGGCTCCCCAGGGAATGGTCCCGGCCCCATTAGAGGCTGCCGCAGCTGCAGGAGCGTTGGGACAGCGCTGCCAGGGATGCACAGGGGGATTGCTGGGGGGGCTGCAGGGACAGGGGCTGCACCAGCATCCCTGGGGGGCCTCACACTCACCATATTCTGTGATTCCATGATCTGTAATGGTCCCTTCTAGGACAACAGTAGTTGACAGCAAGCAAAGCATGGAGACTTTAGCCCCACTTCTTTCTACTGCTGAAAAAATGAAACAGATGCAATGGGGATGGAAAATAGGATTAAGGCTTTCTGTAAACCACTTCATCTGAAGTTGTTCTGTAGGCAACCAAATTTATGTGGAATGTCCCAGAAGAGATGCAGATTTTGCATAGGTCAGGACTAGGACCTCCACAGTCATATCATAGCAGGCAATTCTCCAGATCCTGGACTATGCTGCACTTGAACCATATTAAACCAAAGCTGTTCTGTAACAGGCAAAGCTAGGGATTAATTTAGGATTCATAAGGAATGTTTAGGAATTAGCAAAGCAGAAGAAAAATATTAACACTGAAATAAAGTTAGTGCAACTCCAACTTCAGGAATATCAAAATATAACCATGGTAGTCTATATATTGTGAAGCAAATTCCATCTGAAATAGGAAACGGCATTAAAGGAGACTTTATTGTACTTCCTTTAAAGTATAAGAGAAAAGTGAAGGTTGATTTCACAGAATCCCAGGTTGGGTGATGCTGGAGGGGCCACAGGAGCTGCTCTGGTGCCACCTCCCTGCTCCAGCAGGGCCATCCCAGAGCACAGGGCACAGCAGTGTGTCCATGTGGCTCTGGAATATCCCCAGCAGGAGACTGCACAGCCTCTCTGCACACTCTGCTCAGGGCTGGGCACTGCCCAGGGCAGAAGCTGTGCCTCCTGGGCAGGGGCAGCTCCTGGGCTCAGCCCCTGCCCGTGGCCTTTTTGTCCCATTCCTGGGGAGCACAGAGCAGAGCCTGGTACATCCTCTGACACCTCCCTTCAGATGCAATTTGCACTTATATTAATTATGAATATCACAAACTTATATACTTCTAAGCTTTAACCTATAAACTAGCATTAGTTTAAAAAACCTTAAACTTAAAAACTTACATTAGTTTAATGGCATTAAGGTGGGTAAAGTAATAAGTTACAATGTGAAGAAATACGAGGGATTTTATAAACTTCCATTTTTTGTGGAGCTCTGTGTGCCAAAGGGTTCATGGGCAGTGTGTGTGGTCACAGGGCTGCTCTGGAGGAGCCAGAGTAGCCTGGCCTTCAACCACAGACCAGTGCTGGACAGAACGTGCTTTGCTGCCACTGCCAGCACATCCAAGGTCCCACAGGCACTCTCCAGAGGTGTCAAGGATGAGCCATGCAGGCCATTTGTGCTGGAGATGCCTCTAGTGCAGCGCTGGTGCAGAAGAGCCCCAGCAGGAGTTCTGAGCACAGCACAACCCCATTATATCCGAAGGAGTGCTGGGATCCCTCTGCCAGTGCTCACCCTGGGATTTCCCTGCTGAGCTGGGAGCAGCACACGAGGGGGTTGAAGTTCTCCTGAACATTTGGTTCTTCTCAGAAGCAGCTGAACACACTGTTGACACACCACCAAGGTCAATAATTACTGCTTTTTATAAGTGCTTCCACTCCTAACCTTCTACCTCTATTTTCTTTCCCCATTCTGGCAGTCAAATAGAACACAGATGGAACAAAGAGTGATACCAGCTAATTTTAGTCTTAAGTGGGCATTTTCCCACAGTCTTCAGAATAGCTCAGATTTAATAGCCAAGCAAATATGAAATACATTTTAATTAATTACAGCCTGTCCTTCTAATGAATCAATTTGAAAACTTTTGGGAAGATGGAATTATGCCTTGCTTTCTGAGATGAAAAGATGGCCAATCTGAATGTCTCACAAAAAATAAGTTCTTTTAATTTCTTCCAGCTCAGATGGTTGAAAGTAATTCCCAGTCTACAAGATGTCACTTGTCCTTAAAGAACTGTGAAAGTTTAACCTTAATCAGGTAGCATAGTAGTCTGCTTAAGAGGAGCTTGAGAGGACAGCAAGCTGATTATTTTAGAAATTTTCTCATTTCCCCAAGAACTCAATTTTCAAAATGAAAATGAACACAGATGATCAAATATTTTTACATGCATAAAATCCCAGTGAGCTGCCAAGAGGATTTTATTCATGCAATACAATGATTTATGGTCTCCCAAGTTAAATGTGTGCTCTAAAATGGGGGCTGTAGTGACATAAAAGGCAATTTAGGCTCCATATATAGGAATTATTTTGTATCTGTGTGCCTATTTTTGTCTATATGGAAAAAGTCACACCAAATAACCAAATTTGAGGCTCAAGCAATTTAATGCATTCTTTCAAAGCAATGTAAACTTTAGAAACACTTTTTTCACCCAAACATATGTGACTGAACCCAAAAATCTCCTTAGGAATGACATAATGCCACAGTAAAAATCTTGATGCTTGGGAGAACAAATGGCTGGAGATAGAGATCCAGCCCTGATGAAGTATTTCACAGCAGAATGGCTGTCAGGGACTCGAAAGAACAACAACATCTGGTGCACATTAAAAGAAAATTGTTCATCCCCAGTCCTGGTAATTCAAGCAAGCAAACAGCATTTTGGTCATTGCTTTAGTTTTGTTAAAGACTGGATTATTAAGCACACCCTACACCCTTCGCCTAGACCAGACCTGGGCTCTGGGCTGCTGAGACCCCACCAATAACCACCCCTCCTCAGGATTCTCCAAGCCCAGCTGAGTTATCTTGAGGCAGCAAGGCTTAGAAAACTAATTTTTGCTGCTCTTATCAACTGGAATTAAGAAGTCAATCCAAATTAGCTGATTTTGGTGACGATAACAAAATTTCAAAACAATTGCCATTAAACCTTTCTATGTGCTGGAGTCAAATTTCATTTTTCAGTCCTTATAAAATGTGCACATGGTCCTAAGCATGTACTCCTTATTTATTACTGCCTGGCAGCCTCAGGGCCATTACCTTTGCTTGTGTGCAATTGGTGTGTGTGATACACAACATCATTGCATTCTGAGCATGAGACAGCCTGGAACTAAAGTCTTATTCCTTCAAGAGCATGCAATTATGGAGTATGATTAAATTACTTTGTAATTTATTAGAGGACTTATAAAGCCAGCAAGCATTGAAAAGATATTACCCCAGCATACTTTCATGATGAGCTGTGCTTTTCCCATTTCCCCCCAGTGCATATCCATATATACACAGAAAACAGGGGTTTTTTTGCTAAAACCCCTAAAAAAAAAGTTTAAAGTATTTTTATTGATAAACTAATATTACCAATGCTAAAATGCTACCACGGAATTATTTGTTTGTATGAAATATAATAGGCACTAGCCCAAAACTCCTGGGACTCTTATCCATGACTCTACTTTTAAAAAAATACTGTGTCAACAGATTCTGATGAACAGAACTTTCTTATCACTCTTGGCAGACTTTCATTCACAGCATGAGATAAGAAAAAATGAGCTTTATTATAAGTGTTTCAAACTGGTTTATACAAACTCCTATCTCCTCCTCCAACTCCTACCCCCCCCCAATTCTACTTATTGTATTACCAAGGCATAAAGTGAGGAGACTGTAAATAAATCTGAATTGTGCAATTGTGCTATTCTGCTCTCTCCTCATCTTGTTAAAAAGGTAATACAAATGAAGTATTAATTTGTGTTCCTCTACAATTTATGCTTTGGTCCAATTCATCTGCATAAACGTAAAGTAGAATTTAATCTAATTCCTATATGCCTCCACACCCTCACACTGTATAAGAGATCTGATAAATGTGAGCACCCTTTATCAGCCAAGAAACTTCCCCAAAACCAAGAATATTTGATCGAGCAGAGGTTTTCCTGTTGTCATAAATAGGAATATCTGCATTTTTATTTTCTTTTCTTCAGAAAAATTTTAAGGGGAAATAAGAGCAGTAGCAGTGAAAAAAAGGAAATGGAATATGTATTAATGGGAATCAGACAGGTCTCATTTCCTCAGGGTAGAACTTTCTAAAGCTTAAATTTCCTTCCCTAAATAAGTAAAGTATTAGTCCTGCCTGGTGCTAACTGCAGAAGGATTTAAACAGATACAGAAGATAAAGACTCATCTTCTGTCAAAAGTGGAAGGGTTCATCCATATAATTATTGACTTCAGGAAGCTTCCAACCAGATGGAAAACTTCAAGCACAAATTATTGATCCACTTTGCTACTTAGGCAGGACCTTCAATTCTTGCCTAATTATTTTGAATTATGTCTGTAAAAAGGCAAACAAGATGCAAAGACAGCCTGATGGTGCAAGGCCATGTTTTCTATATCTGGACAGCTCAAATACCACCATCTGTTGCTTTCCCTAAAACAATCCAAAGTAATAAAGACACCCTGCCTATTCTGATTATGTGTGAGTCATGTTTTGAGGAAATATCAGAGAAATGTGGGCAGCAGCAATGTGCCAGTTATAATGAGCCTCCTCTCCAAGAACTTCTTTCAAAGTGAAAATGAAACTCATTCACAAGTTCTTGAAACTCAGGGATGCAAATACACAGAGACCAATAGGTTAATTATACTTGTGGTCAACCTTCAAACAAAACTGGTTTAAGTTAGTCCAAATAATATGTTTTACCCAAAAATGTGTCTTCTAATAGAATTTTAAATTTTAGCTCAGCCCTTCTCAAATATATAATATTGGAGGTTTTACGTAATTTTTCAAAGCAAGACATTTATTATACAATCGCTGGGATGCAGTGAGTTTCTGGTTTGTTCTCCTACCTTGTTTCTACACCACATTTAGAGCTTTAAGGAACTGCTTTATCACAGACACCAACTGCAGGTGTATCAGTCAAATACAATTAAATATGAAGTACACACAGGGTTTCAAATGTCCATGAAGACTCTTTCCTCAATCCAGTTTTTCCAGCGTTACTTGTTGATATTAAATAAATATTGCAGGCTTCTGTCTCTTGCTTCAGCATGAATTCTTCCACCAGATGAGGAACATGCTAGAAATCCAGAAGATCAAAGGCAGAAGTTAGGACAGCAAATTATTTCAGAGCAGTTGTGCCCCTGAACTGGAGCTGGATAGGACTGAAGGTGCCTCACTGGCTCCTGCTTCTGCATTAACTGTTGATTTTGTAATCAATCTGGTTTTCACTCCCAGACCTAATGCGCTCTTTTGCTTTTCTCTTGTGTCTGCTGCTGAACAGGAAGAAACCCAGCCTTACTTCACATCTTTTTCTCATTTCAAAGCAGAAAATGTAGAGTCCATCACCTTGAATTTACTAATTCCTCCACTGCAGATGGCTTTGCCTTTCTCCATTGCCATTTGGCTGCTTCCCCCTGCTTTTCCATGCCTCTTGCTGCCTCTCTTTTTTTTCCAAGAGAACATATACACACATGCCCAAGCGTCCTGAATCTGTGTCTGTGACTCACATGAACCCTTCTCCCACTAAATATATTTCAAATTTTAATTCAACAAGCTAAAAAGTTGGCTACAACTTGCAGAATATATTTTACCAGCTAAATATTAGAAGATTATGATGATATAATGTTGTCTCTATAAACTACACCTCATCAGAAGTAGAAATGAAAGCTGTACTCACTTCAGTTAAACTACTTAATTTGGACATACCAAAAGGATAAATGATTAAATATTAGTATGTGCACTTTAAGGAGCCTCTTAGGGATGTTACAGTTCCCAAGTCTCCTTCTTGTCTAAAATAGGATTTACAGGTTATTAATAAAATTTAGATGGATTTAAAATCTCCATATATGAGTTGTACTTTTACCGATTTGTTGTATGAATTTCCTGTTGAATTTTTATGTGACACTTGATCGCCCCTGAGGGACCTGCTCAGTTCTGATTGGATAATGCAAATTTCCAATGGAGATTGAACACAAATGAGTATGAAATTGATTTATTATAATAAGGGAAATTGAGGTCTGAGGTCCTACTTTGCTTTTCTTTTCTCCTCTAGCCAACCCAAGACTGTCAAATGAAGGGGTTTTTTTGCAATAATTTGCCAACGAAGAACAAAGAAAATTAAGAGCACATTTCTCAATTACACATTGGAAATTAGATAAAATATTGTTCCAAACTTGTTTGACTTCATGTGCACAAGAGAGTTGTTGGAATAGTTTAACACAGTTATAATCACATCACCGTGGAGCCAGTGGATTGTCTTACACAATTTCTGCAGAATTCAGACTCATTAACAATTTAATGGGAAACAGCCTTTGGCAAAATCTTGTGTTCATGTGTACACCTTGGATTATAAATTCTAAACACGTGCCCCAGGCACTGCTGAAAATGGAGATGGTGGTCTGCAGTAAAGGGTGTTTGGTGTCACAGGTGCAGCCTCACGGGCACATGAGCTTCAGCCACAAAATATCAGCCTTGGCTATGCTGAAGCAATTCCAAAGGATCTGTGCTCTCCAGTGCTCCTTGATGGGCAAACAAAAGCTGACTGTGCAGGTACTGAGCTCTTGCACAGATATAAACTTCTCCTGCCTGGATTTATGATTCACAAAAAATTAGAGGGCTGTGATTTACCCAAAGAGCAGTTATGAACAGGGACTCATTGTCAGCCATACCATGCAATCCAGGGATGAAAGATCACTTCCAGAATGGCTGGAACATCCATGCCTCTTCCTTGATCCCACAACAAAGGCTGAAAAAAAATCTGCTTTCTTGAGTACAAAAATTCCTTCACTAATGCAGACACAGATGTGCAGGAAGTTATGCACCCTGAGACAACTGCTGCTATTTGTGCCTCTGATGGTCCCAATATATCTTTGAAAATAGTGGAAATACCAAACCTCTGTCAGAGAGTTTTAGGCAGAAATTCCATCAATTCCACAGCATTCACCACATACCTTTTAGCTGAAGTGAATTAACAACGTGACACATTCAATGTCATGGGAAGGGACAGGCTTCTGTTTTGCTGGGAAGGAGCTGCAGGAAAGATGGAGAGAGACAATTGGCAAGAGCTGGAGTGACAGGACAAGGCAGAATGGGTTCAAACTGCCAGAGGGGAAATTTAGATGGGATATTGGGAAGGAATTGTTCCCTGGCAGGGTGGGTAGGGCTGGCACAGGGTGCCCAGAGCAGCTGTGGCTGCCCCTGGATCCCTGGCAGTGCCCAAGGCCAGGTTGGACATTGGGGCTGGAGCAGCCTGGGACAGTGGGAGGTGTCCCTGCCATGGCAGGGGTGGCACTGGGTGGGATTTATGGTCCCTTCCAACCCAAACCATTCCATGGTTCTGTGTTATTCAGCCCAGAAACCTGTAACTTCAGTGGTCAGGTACATCTATGACCCACAAGCCCAAGCTATTAATGCATTTACTGAGTTTACTCTGAATTATTGATGTAATTTTAGGAAAAAGTCCCATGTTTATCTAAGAAAACCAAAAGTAAAAAAGTAGAACTTGCATGAAGAGCCAACCTGTGAAATCTGCATTTGATTTATCTTATTTATTTTTCCCTTTGGTTTAATTCCATGGACTTGATCATTGGTAGGGACAATTGTGAAGATCACACAGATCCCAACCACCCAAATTCTCTCTGTGCAAATTTGGAATAAGGTCTACAACATAAAATGGCTTTGCTGATAGGTAGTCTTGCAGATATTTCTCTGTAGTTAGTTCCCTTTCCTACAGTTTTAATAGAAAAATCGCTGTTAAGTTTTGAACAGCAGTTCCATCAGTGGGTGCAATATTTATGCTTCTTGCAACCATGTCCTGGAATCAATACTGCCACTTCTAAATGCAAAAGACCTGTATTGAAAGAGAGATGAGCATGTGAGTACAAAACCCCCCAGAACACTGCCCTTGATCTATTTGGTGGGTTTTAAAAAGGTTTCAGAATCTCTCTCGAAACATTCACCAAAGTTGGGCCAGAAGAAGTCAAAGTAATTTAGATCCAATCTCTCTTCAAAAATGAAATGAGCAGAAGTTTTATTAAAAGGAAATGAAGAGGAAATTGAACTTTCATATTTCATGGTGCAATTGTGATGACAGAAAACAATATTCATTGCTAGAAAATTTTGAAGATAGTTATTTTTATATCTGTGCTACTCTGCTGGGGGAGTTTTTCACAGTGAAAGGCAGATAATTTTTAAGGATATGTAACAGAATTAGTGGATCTGTATCAGAATTAGCTGTTGGATATTCCACTAAAGGTCTGAATACAAGACTTTTTCCATTCTTAAGATGAGGAAGCAGAAACTTTAACTGAAATGTGTACTTTGTGAGGCATTTCAACAGGAGATGCTTACGGGTAATGCAAATTTCATTTGCATAAAAGCTGCATAGTCCTGTAGCTCTCTGACATGGAAAAACTAAATCTTGAACTGCAATCATGGGGCTGAGGAAGATTGGGATTGTAATGGAAATGCCATCATTCTGCCCAGCAGAACAGCCAGGAGGAGAAGGAGAAAACATTCAGCCAGGCACAGGTGGAAATCACAAGTCATCACAGAGGAAAAAGAGAGAGATTTACATTTAGTTCCTGAAGGTTCTAGAGTTCATCGTGGGAGAGGAAGCAATGGCTTGAGAAGATAATTATTTTTCAGGGGCTGCTCTTCATGATTTTTGAACTCACAGTTATGACACCTCCCTTTCCACTCCCTCCACAGTAAACTGCTTTGACCAACTTTTCTTGGACACTGTATTGGGTGTTTAGGCACAACTTTTCACAAATGTCCAATAATTCTGATCCCCTCCAATTCAGGCTATTGAAGTAGTACTTAAATGCAGCACATCAAGGTAAGTGATTATTAAAAAGCAGCCTGGGTGACTCAATCTGAGCTTTTTTGAAGCCAACATCTGAAAAGATTGGCATCCTAGAGGGAAATGTAAGCTACTATGTTTTTTTTCTCTTACTGCAGTGGAGCACAGCCTAAAAATGTTCATCTATGATAGGTGAAAGGAATGAAATTTCATTCTCACACTTTCTGCAATGCAAATGGAAAGCTCTCATCTTAGAAAAAAAAAAATAATAAGTTTTCCCAGTGTGGAAAATAGTTCAAAGCTAAACTTTTTCCATAAAATATTGCCTAAGAAAATTAGTCAAAATATTCTTTGATGACAAAAGAGAGAAGTCTATTCTGACTCACACAATTCAATGGAAAATAATGTGCTTTCCCTAATACACATCTATAACATCACTACAGCTGGCAGAGAAAAGGAAGAATCTATATGTAATCAAGATTTACCATTGCAAACCAATGTTCTTAATGCTTCCATTTTAAGTGTGTACCTTGAAGAAGTTCTTTATATTTTGCAGAAGAATTTTCAAATACATTAATTATTTTTAATATGCCTGTGCTGAAAAAAAAAAAAAATGCTCTACTTCAAAGTTGTTCCAGCTCATAGAATAAATAGACTGTGGTGCTTGAGAGGTGATGGTGAGTGGTGGAAAGGAAGAATTGAATTTTGATTTTTGTTATAAAAATGTAGACAAAAATGCTGCATGATGTATCAACCTTCCTTGAGACAACTGTGAGTTAATTACATCCACAGCCACTCTGAAAATGTTGGAAACACGGTCTCCTTGGTTTTTCCATTCAGCAGTTGGGTTTGGATAAGTGGAGGACATCACATCAAAAAATAACATTAGGACAAGACTTGCAGACGAGGCCATGCAGGCAGATGGGAGAATGATGGCAGCTGAGAATCACCTGGCTGACCCCAATTAATAAAAATATAACAAAAATTAGGTGACAGAGAAATGAACCTGCAGAAGAGCTTCTAAATTATTTTTAAGCTAATGAAAAGAGCAAAAAGAGATTTTCCAGATCTTTCAAATACAGAAGAACCTTGGGTGCAGCGTGTTCAGACATTTTCAAAACATCAGGTTGTATGGGTCAATCGCAGTTTTCCAAGGCATCTGAAAATATTCCAGAATGGAATGGATTTGGATGTTCTGTTCTGTTAACACAGCCAGCTTATTATATTATTCAGAATTATTTCTATCCACATGCAAACCTCCTGCTCACACTATGTTTATTTAGTAGTGATGCTCACTATCTTCCCATTGAATCCTTAAGAAATATTGTCTTTCATGGATAGAGGCACAGGAGGGAAGTTAAGGAGATGTAGGAATTGTGAGCAGGCTGAGGATAACTGGGTGATAAATATTTGTCCTGTGGTGGTTGGACAAAGAACAAATTCCTGATGACCATACAGACTCTAAAATGGCAGGACTCCTTCCCAAGTCTCTTTTGCATGCAAAGATTCCAGAATAATCACATGCATAAACTCAGAGTCAGAAAATAAAAAATATAAATGCATAATAAACAAAGATTTAATCACTTCCTCCAACATGGAGAAAGAGGCCTCATACTCAATGCCCTTAATATGAAATTAATTCCAGGCATGAGGAATGTCTCTGACATCTCAGTCCCTGTTTTTCAGTTTGTAAATTATGAGGTGTTCACTCCTCTCTGGGGACTGAGCTTTTAATCACACAGATGTCCATTATAAATCCTCTGTTTACTTAGGAGTATAATAGGTGAACTCACAGCATCTTTGTGCTACAATAAATCTGCAGGCTCAGACAGAATGCTCATGATTACCTTCTAAATTCTTTCAAGGTCATTCTGCATGATTTCATGCTACATAACATCCTTTTTCAGTCCATTTCACACTGAGAAAAGATCATGATAAACATTGATTTTTCCCTGCTGGTATTCCTGAATTCCATCACACCACCCCACCACATGCACACTCTGATACATCACATTTTAGTCATTTGATTCTAAGTGCTTGTGTAGAAACTGAAAATTCAAAAAGCCAAATACGCTAAGAAAAAAAAAAGAAGCTTATTTAGTGCAATTATTTGGAGATTAGATTGAAAAATTGAGA
Source organism: Toxostoma redivivum (assembly GCA_013397375.1). Classification (NCBI taxonomy): domain Eukaryota; kingdom Metazoa; phylum Chordata; class Aves; order Passeriformes; family Mimidae; genus Toxostoma; species Toxostoma redivivum. The sequence goes on from VXBI01006641.1 coordinate 939,783, forward strand.
AAAAAATGGATGTTTCTTCCAGTGGGAAAAGCATTACTGGAAGTAGATAAATGCACAAAAAGCCACACTTCAAATTGCTGAGGAATTTAAATGTTAAAACAAACAGCCAAATTTAGATGGAATGTTTGTTTGACATGCTTCTATTAGCAAATGCTCTTCATGAATTATTCAGCATCAAAAAAAGACATGAATGCCTGAAAGAGCACAGAGACCCAGCCCTGCATGTGGTTCCTCCAGCATTCTGGCATGAAAGGAGTGCAGAAGGTGCTAATAATACTTCTCTCAAGAGAAAGAGATAGGATTCCTGCAAGAAATATTCACAGGCACCGACAAAAATTAGCTGCTTGATTTCTACTGAATCTTATTGCCTCAGGTGACTCATTATCTCAATGACTTCCTGTCTATGCAGAGATTTAAGATTAATGGATTAAATTCCCTAAATTCTTGGTGAATTTATTAGCTAATAAGATACTGCTATTTGCCATTTGATTAAAAATTGTTAAGAGTTCATTTTATCCTTTTATAAAGACCAGAATTATCTTCTTTTTGTGCAAATACCCATTTCTGCCTGCCTTGGGAGTAACAGGAGCAATGTCCCTCCTGATATTCTCCCTAATATGCTACTGCTATTCCTCATTAAAAAAGCACAACTATTTGTGTCACAGGATGAGAGAGTCACAGAGATGGATATTCTCTGATCTCCTGAGTGTAAGGGCCCCAGGGATGCTGGTGCAGCCCCTGTCCCTGCAGCCCCCCCAGCAATCCCCCTGTGCATCCCTGGCAGCGCTGTCCCAACGCTCCTGCAGCTGCGGCAGCCTCTAATGGGGCCGGGACCATTCCCTGGGGAGCCTGGGCAGTGCCAGCCCCCTCTGGGGGACCAGAACCTTTCCCTGAAATCCAGCCTGAGCCTGCCCTGGCCCAGCTCCAGCCTCCCTGGTGCTGTCCCTGCTCAGAGCAGAGCTCTGCCCTCAGCTCCTCTGCTCAGCTGAGCCAGCCCAGAGCCCTCAGCCGCTGCCCCAGGCCCTGCACCATCCCCACGGCCTCTTTTGGAAACTCTCTGATGGCTCCATGTCTGTGTTGTAGCTGGTGGTGCTGAGAGCTGCCCCAGCCCAGCGGGACGATCCCTCCTCCTGCCCCAGCTCAGGGCTGTCCCTGCTGGCTCCAGGGCGCTGCTGCCTCAGTCCAGCTGCCCGTCCGCCAGGACCCCCGGCTCCCTCCCACGGGCACTCCCCAGCCCCTCATTCCCAGTCTGTCTGTACATCCAGGTGCCCATCCCAGCTGCAGAGCCCGGCATTTGAACACCACCCCACGGGTCACTCACAGCCCTCTCATTTGTCAGGGTCTTTCTGAAGAGCCTCCCTGCCTTCCAGTCAATCTAGTCCAGTCTAGTATCATCTGCTAATTTCCTCAATATTCCTTCAAGCTGTAGAAATGGTTTGGTGTAAATGAAATGGTTTCCCTTCTCATGGGACTACCTCAGGAATGGGGCTTTACTCCTGGTATTGTACCACTCACACACTGTTTTTACTCACTTCTTGCCATACCCAAGGAATACCAGACGTGTTTGTGGAACATCTTTGTGTGTGAGGGGAGACACTATTCTTCTCACCACCCCAAGAAACCAATACTTCCACAGGGTATTTCTCAGCTTTGATGACAAGTTTAGGAACTCTCAGAGCTGGCACTTGCCTGTAGATCATCGTGTTTAGTAGCAACCAACAGATTTAGCTAAACCCTTTTTAGAACCCATTTACACTTCCAGGCTCCACAGTCCCTAATGGCAATAAATTAAACTTAACAACATGCTGTGGAAAAGGTAGTTCCTTTTGTCTGCTTGAGACCAAAAGATGTATTTGGAATAGTCTATAAGTCTGGGGCAGTCTTTTCCTCTGTAATTTAAGGAAAGATTATCAATGCCTTTCAAATTTATCAGAAAACAGTATTTTAACTAAATGAAGGACAGAATTCAAGTCTTTGGCAACAAACAAATAGCAATTCCAGCACCCCAGAGCAAACATTTAACTTCACAACTTGCATTTCCCCCCCTCTCTTCAGTATAGAGATGTGCTCTGAATAAAAAAAGATGCATTTTCTATTGATTTGCACAGCCAAAAAATTATTTTCTAAAGAGTTATAAGTTGAAGACAGCCCTCCAGAGCAGACAGATGTGGGCCTTGGATACACAATGACGGTATGGAATGGCAACTCTGCCAGCCACTAAAATCCAATTAAGCCTATCACAGCTTCAGAGAGCCAAGGTCTGAGGGGCTCCAGGTGCTGGTGACAACAGCACCCGGTGGGTGACACCTTCAGAGGGGACTGGAGAGTTCCAGTGCAACACCACGAATTTCACTGCAGCCACCCCGGCTGATCCATGTCTTCACCTGCCTGGATCCCCCAGAAACCTCTTTGTTAGTCACACTGCTCCAATATTAATAAAGAAAAGTTTATGAAGAAGACTTTTTTAATGACTGAATAACCTTTTTAAGTTGCTTTTCACCTGTTAAAGTGGATTAAAGAAACAGCAGCAGAAGTTTGATAGACTGGAATTTATATTCTCAGGATGACCGGGGAAGTACAATCATTCCCCCATTTATTACCTGGATATATCAAGCAGCCATTTTTAAAATGGATATTTAAGTTAAAACTATGACTGAAAAAAAGCAGGACCATTCAAATGGATCGAGGTTCATTTAGAATTATAGAATGGTTGGAGTTGGAAAGGACATTGGATCATCTGGGTCCATCTCCTGCCCTATACAGGGACACCTCCCACTGTCCCAGGCTGCTCCAACCCCAGTGTCCAACCTGACCTTGGGCACTGCCAGAGATCCAGGGGCAGCCACAGCTGCTCTGGGCCCCCTGTGCCAGCCCTGCCCATCCTCACAGGGAACAATTCCTTCCCAATATCCCATCTAAATTTCCCCTCTGGCAGTTTGAACCCATTCTGCCTTGTCCTGTCACTCCAGTTCCTGAAGAATTGCCCCTCTCTAGCTTCCATGTAGCCCCTTCTGGTAATGGAAATCTGCCATCAGGTCTCCACTTAACCTTCTCTTCCCCAGGCTGAACAGCCCCAATGTTGTCAGCCTGTCAAAAATTTGGAAATCAAGAGCAGTTTCAATCTGGTAACTGATCTGATCCATTATGGTCTTTACTGGGAATATTTCTTAGAGTCCTGCCTGGGTTAAAGCATTTGCAGAACTAATGCATTCAATGAGTGATCAGAGATCACAGCTGATGACAAACACTACCCCTGCATGTGTAGAGTATGAAGGATGTAATTTATAGTTATTCCTTTGGCATTTTTTGTTGTCCTTGACTTTGGTCCTGGAAAGGAGGGATGCTTCGCAAGTGCAGCAATCAGATTATCTTTTCTGAGACCTGTCCGCTTCCCAGAGCTGAAATTACAGCAGAGATTTCTGCTCCTGTAGAAAATGAAGAGATGCATAATAAATGTACAGAGAAATCTATACTGAGTATATTATTAATGTACATTCCAAGTCAATTTTAGAAATATACTCCTACTGTGTCAAGACACATTCCATATTCCTACACTGAATTCAGTGTTGGCATAGGTACATTTGAGGTAGAGTCCTGAACACACAAACAAACAGACACCACTATTCCTCTCAGAGCAGCAGCTTTCATTGCTCATCCTATCAAATCTCCCACTGCAGTCGATTGTCTTAATCTGATTTACACCTTGGCACGAAACTACTGCACAGAGAGCCCACCAAATAGCTCGGATTCTGCCTGATTAAAGACAGCTTTGTGAAAGATCTGTCTGGAGCCACAGAAACCAGTGATGAAGGAATTTGTCCTGTGTTATCACACAGACACATTCCTGGCATTGGGAAGAGGGGCAAAGAGATTTAAACCCAATTACTCCCTCACAAGAAAGATTTATGAGGCAGAGGTGCTGTGGATGAGAGACCCCACATGGTAGTGGGAAAACAATTTCCTCCTAGCCAGGAACCCATCTGCAAGCTGAAAAAGATCCTGCTCGAGCTGCAGAGCAAAGAGTGAGAGAATTACTGCTGAAAAGTGGAATTCAACCATTGCTGAGAGTTACAGTTGGAGGAGCAGGTCCTGGGATCCTTTGAAAGGAAGCTGGGAAGAGATAACGCAACAGATAAGGATGGAGAGGTGTTCACTGACATCAATTCACGTTCTGCTGCTATGCAATTTTCTCCCCCGTTCTGAAAAGCGCTTCCTGGAGGTGAACGATTCAGAGTCTCAAATTTTATGCACTGGAGGTCAAACCAGGCAGCCTCATGAAGCTGTAAAGATGGGGGCTGCAAAATTAAACCCTGTCCTAACAACTTCAGCTCAGTTAAACCTTTCATAATAATATGGACCTCTGAAGGTTTTAAGGGCTAAAAAAAATTGAATGGTTCCCAGGAGGATTAATTCAACAAATAGAAAGTAATAAGATCACCAGCCCCAGGGAAATTCAGCAAGTTTCCTGCGTTCAGAGACTGAACAGGCCCCTTTACAGAGCACACGAAGAATAGGATGTAATTTTCTAAACCTACAGTGAAATTCAAAGTGAAAACTCAACAACATTAAAAACCATGAAGCAGTTCCTAGTAAGAAACTTCATTCCTTGCAAAGAAGTAGATGATTTTGAGAAGGCAAGTAAAAATGTTCTTCTGAAGGCCATCCTTAGCCATGAACAGATGTAACACTCCCACATCCCCTAGTGATTTCTGCCAAATGTCTGGAAGACAAGCGATTCAAACCATTTCCGGAGAACTCCAGTGACGTACAAGTGCTTGCAGAAAATACATCAACCCCTTGAGCAATTATTTCACTTCAGTGCAGTCTCTGTTCCAGTCTCCCACCAAGGCTGGTCCCCCAAGTGCTTACCAGAATACACTCCACCATTTGAAACATTTATTTCTCTCAGTTATCTCTTGCTTTGGAAGTTCAATATCTGTGGCTTTCTTTCTGCAGAGCCCAGTTCAAACAGCAGATCCCAGTGATTCTGTAACAACAGAGGAATGAGCACTATTAGTAATAAATCTTTACTTCCTCTCCAGATCACATTCCTGACATCAGCATGAGCAAAGTCTGATCTAACTACAAATGACCAAGGAAGCAACTGTGGCCAGTTGTCAATACTATCATTTTTTAAACAGTTTTGCAGTGATACAGTGAAGGGTTTTCTGTGAGTTACTAAGCTTTTTTCTAGCTACCAAAGGAAACAAGGTGCAAGGAAAGAAATTTTCTCTCTATTGGTGCTTCAAACAGCATAAAGTTTGAGGATATGGAAGTCGGGCAACAAGATAGAGCACTGAAATGTGCAGCTGTAAAATTCAGCTCCATTTGATGGTCTGGTTTTATAGCAATGCCCAGGTTTGTGGGGCTGCAGTGCAGCTGTAGAGCCCGTTTGGATCCTTGCTTATTTTATTTCTCAGAGTTAAAAGAATTGCAACATTATATAAATGACACCTCTTTGGCTCTTAAATCATTTGGCTGTCTATAATGGCTGTAATAAATGTTTCCTATTCCACTGCTGCAAAAAACGGCCTGGACAGTTTTAGCCATTTGGCTATGGCACTCACTGGCCTGTGATTCATGGCATACTTGTTATTTATTTGCAGAGGCTACAAGGCAAATGTGCTAGATGAGAATGGTTCTTTAATGTAAAGCATTAAATTATAAGCTCACCCTCAGGATTTGACTGCCAATAGTAGTAAATGGATGCCCAAGATAACACAGGAGATGTTACTATTTTAAAATAAGATGTTTGATATTAAACTTTTTTATTTTGTAGCAGATTTTCAACCCTCTCCCCCTTCTTTCAGTGCTTTAGTTCATACCCTTCCCATGCAACTTTGCATGGATGCTGGGAACCACACTCACCTCATTATACAGATGTATGTCAGATCATATTCCTTCATATTTTTTGTTTTTTTTGTTTTTTTTTTTTGTTATTTCAGGGCTTCTAGCTCAGGTGTTCCAATGGCTCCTATTAATGCAACATTTATAATTGTTACCCTTTTGAAAGATCTCACCCACTGCTATTTTTCTGTAGTCCATAGAGTGCAGCTAAGGCACAAGAAGGGTAAGGTTCCAATTTTCAGGCAGCCTCGCTCATCCTCTAGTTCAAGGGCTACACCAGCTTTGGAATATTTTTTCTGAGGACTGACAGATGTTTGCAGATTGTTCAGGAGCATCCCCTGAACTACAAGACCTCCCATGCCATTTAATGATGTTCTGCTCCACCCAAACCATCCCAGAGCTAAGAGCTGACCCGAGGGTTCCCAGCTCATGAATCACAGCAAAAGGAGCACATCCATTCCCATCTTATAAAGAGCTCAAATCATTTTGCTATCAGTGTGGCTCTTGTACAATTTAAGTAGGAAAAAACCAGTTGTCAAGTTATTCAAGCAAATCAGAATCCAGTATTGTAGAACGAAGTGCTATAATTAAGCTGACATACAAAAAAACCCAAACAACCTAAATCCTGTAAGACAACATTTCAAATCCTTATGGGACACCATAAATCAGGGCTTTTCTTTCCTGTCAGGTTAGAAGGGGACTGTTGAAAAATCCAGTTCAAATGCTAATAAGACTATTTGATAGAGCAAATGCATTTCCAACATCACAAAACTCCTCATTTTCTGTTTTTTCAAAATTACTATTCAAGCTACAGAATTTTAAAAACCCCCAACAAAAAAAGACCCCTCAAAGCATGGAAGTGACCAATATGTTTCAATAATTTAATGCATTATCTTACTCATTTGTTAAAAAAAAACCCACAGCAGATATATTGTATAGCAGCATGCTTATAGACTCAGTCACCTGCTCTTGTTACCACTTAACATTTATCACCAGACAGGACTCAAGTGTTCCAGGTGTGATTCTGAAGCAATATATGTATATTAACAGGAAACCTGAAACGTTAAAACAATGCCATTATCTTCCAAAGCCTGTCAGCTGAAGATAAATATGATTTTTCTTTTCCTTGCAAAGAGCTGCAACAAAAATGTAAAAGTTTCAAGTTTCGGTTGGGTAAGAAATTACTGCAGAAATTTCAATTCTTTCAGTTTGTTCTATATTTGAAGTAAAGCTGCTGAATGTGGAAACAAGACTGGTTTGGCTGTGTTGATACAGTTGTTATAGAAGTTTTCTACTGTCAGCTGGATGTCTAATGACACTTGAAAATACAGCCAAAATCTGACCTTAGCTAAGGAAAACAAAAACCACAAAATCCCAGCTATTGCCAACTTCTCCCTCCCAAAGGGTCATTTTTTATGATCAGTTCTAGTAATTCAGTGAGCAACCTGACAAAGATTTGAAGGGAAGTGACAATTTTCTGCAAGGCCAAGTTTTAAAATTCCCTGGAAGAGGAGCACCATGGACTCCAATCCTTGGGGAATTATTACTTGTTCTAGTGAAAGATAAAGCAACAGAGAAATGGAAGCAAACACAGAATTTGTTCCTCTTGAAATGGAGTCTCAATATCTAAATTTAACTGCACAATCTTGTTTCTAGCCCCCTTATCCCAGTCTAGTGCTGAAGCAAGGATGCTCCACAGGGATGCAGGGTGCCCTGGTGTTTGGGGAGCAGGAGGTGGAGGCACTCAGGAATAATCCCAGAACCACAAACAGATGAGAAAACCAGAAACACTGGGAGTCTTGGCCGTGACACAAATCTGGCCAAAGACAAAGCACTGCAATCTCTGCTGGCAGGGACAGGGAGAGGAAGGCACTGCAGGCCATAAAGCAGGAAAACCCCAAAGCACAAGAATGGAGAGTGATCAGTGCTCTGGGAACTCCTGCACGGCCACAGTGAAAGATCTGAAGTGCATCAGGGTTTGCCTCGCTGGGGCATCACTGCTCTTACAGAGTAACTCACCCTGAGCTTGGGGCTGAATTTCCCAACTGAACCCTAAATAAATTGCTGTTTAGCAGCTATTACAGGGCACAGTTAAATGGAAGAAAATACTAGTAGAGCAAATACAAGTGAACTCCAGTATTTACCACAGAGAAGTTGTTAAAGGCCTTATTTCAGTCATCTCAGATCAGCAGCAGTTTGGAAAATATCCCTGGGAGGATGGGCTGGAGGAACACAGAGCTCATACACATTCCTCACAGGAAGTTCTCAGGTATACAAAATTCGAAATATTAACTAAAACCTGGCCACTATACCAAGAATAATTCCCAATTAATAGATTTTTTTCTAATGCTTCTTAAAAATGCATAGGAAGTTTTGATTCCTTTGTTTCTAATGATAGAAAATTGAATTCCATTTTTTATTTTGTTGGGACACAAAACAAGAAAATAAACCATTACTTAGAGTATTTTACCTCCCTATTTATTTTCAAAAGGGATGGAAAAGTGTTGATAATATTCAGAATACCTTAGGGTAAGATTAGGTTAAATCTGTATCACGGTTTGATTTCAGCAGCACAATAATTCCTCCAGCAGTTCCCACACAGATCCTCCAAAATTACCACTCACTGGTAATCACATTACTGAAATCCATATCTAATAATATTTCTGCTTCAAATAATGGAGAAATGAAGTTAGAAAGCAGTTGATCCTGTAGTACATCATCCAAATTGAATGCTGGAAACCTTGTGGGAACCTCTTGGGCATTCTGGCCAAATTCTCCCAAATTCCACAAACTTTTCTATTTGCAAATCAAGTGTAAAATGTCTTCGATTTAGGATCCCAGACAGAGCTAAATGCAAGGATGAAAATGTAATACATGTGGTTTATAAGCATTTTATTTATTTGTGTGTTACTTTAAATTTCTATGATCTCAGTGTGGCTGAAGACACAGAGTGGAGATCCTGGTGCTCTCCTGCACTCTCCATCACACAAGCTTGTCCATTTTGCTTTTTCCAGCAGTGTGAAACCAAGTAAATATTTCTCACGTGAGCAAACTGATGTGAAGTGCACTTAAAACTAATTTTTAAATTGTACTTCATACAGCTTTGAGTTCTGTAACAACCTTTCCCCAGAAAATCTCTCCAATAACAGGCAAATTCACTTAAGGACATGCCTCGTTTAATTCCAATTTGACAATAATAACATCCGAAATATATAAAAAAATAATAATAATAAAAAAAAATAATCAAAGGTAAGAAAAACAGTGCTGTCATGCACCATGATGAGATTAGAGACACCAGAGCACTGCAAAGGACATTTTAGACCCATCCTGACCCACACCTCCCCAAAGAAACTAGAAACAAATACATTCTCAATTTGAGAAAACTAGAATATTTTAGTCAAATTTGGCCTATCCACAGTGTATCAGGACATGTATCAGGAATGTTATTTTGGAACAAGGTGGAGTCACTTCACTGGAGTAATGTGCTACAATGAGAAATTCCATATAAAGAGAGTTGATAATAGGAGATGTAGTTACTGTGAAATGAGGTGATTAGTGAAGAAAAGGGGCAAGTTTGTACATGATACAGGCATCTGCCTTCCTTCCCATTTGAAGTTAAGGTCAAAGGTATCAATTAAATTGGTGGAAAAATTGTATCCTGACCAATCTCTTGTTTTGATCACTTGGAGTCTAAAATTACTCACTAAATTACAAGTGGTATCCTTAGAGAAATGAAGAATTAATAATCTGTCTATCAATTAGTCCCCTTTGCACATACTGTGATAAATTCAAGTGATATAAGAGTGCCTCAGATTCTTCATCTGTCTGAGATTTAAGTCTGGGTTACCTGTCCCTGGCTCATCCTTTAGTACAGCTCTGCAGGTGGGATTCAGATCATGTCCTGTGTTTTAATAGGGAATCAAAAAGAGAAATTTAAAGGTTTCATTTGTTCCCTCCCTCATCTGTCACTGCCTGACCATAGGTGTGACAGCTTGGAAAGGAAATTCTTTGCTCCTTTCTTATATTGCACCTATTATTTAAAAATCATTACTCCCTACCTTGAGATCTAGGGGGAAAAAATTCATAAGCCAGGATTCAGATCCAAGTCCAGACTCTTCCTCTAGTCCTGCAAGTGTAACACATAAATAAGTTTACTTCTTCTTGCTTCCTTGGCAAATTCTGCATGAGTTTTTCCAATAATCCCATGGTTATCCCCAAACATTCTCAGTCATTCTGACAGGGGGTTGCACAGAGATAATAGGGAGCATGGAAAAGTTCTTTTAGTGGAAGTTCATCAGCCATGACATTAAAGAGGGGTGGCAGAGGAGGACTCTTGCTCGGTGTGATGCAGGACCAATAGCAGCAAAGTACAATTGTTCAGCTCACGACAAACAAAGGCAGAACCAAGTGAATCCACCCAGGAACTGCTCTGCCTCCCAGACATTCCTTACAGCAGTTCTGGGCTCTCAGGTGTCACATCAAGCCATCAATACAACCCTTTTTTATCACAAAACCCTCCCATATTGATAAAGCCTATCTTATGCTTGCAACTGCTGGGCTCACTTAATGAATATTTATCTTGCACAGTCCAGGAGAAAGTCTTTGTGATCATTCACACAATGCACTTTATTTTATGTATTTCACTAGAAAAGGTAGTTTTCTTATCTGAACAGTTGTTCCATGCGGTTATTAATTAAAATCCAATGCTACTTGAGTAATGTTAAGTTTCAACTGTTTCCTTCACCACATTACAAAGAGTGGAGGTTCTGATTGCTGATATGAATGTGGATATGCCCATAAAGCCAGAGTATTAGATGAATATATAATATAGCAAGGACCCTCCCAAACCTCTGAATTAAAAAACAATAAAAAAAGTCAATGTCACTGATTTACTTACAGTGATAAACTTTAAATTTTATCACCACAATTACTATAGGAACCTCAGTGGAATAAATTCTTTGCAGAGTATAGTTCCCATTTTGCCTATAAGACAACTTGTCCAATAAAATTATGACCAAAAAATACACCAGTTTCATAGAGAAAGACCACAGGACTGTAATCTCAGAATATTGGAGACTTAAACAGCCATTTTCTGATTTCTCTGCCCACAAGAACAGCAAAACTGAAATCTAAATGCTCCAGAAAAGAAAGCAAAATCAAAGTCTCTCCTAGTCTGATCACTCATTAGGAACAATAAATAACTACCATTTGCATCTTTGATTGCCCAGTGTCCTATAAATTCAGTGGGAACTCCAGGAGCCATTCCATGAGTTCTATTTTGCTACAGGTGGAGCAGTAGGCAAGACCTGCACTCCTTTATGGCAGGGAAGGGATCCCTTTACTGCTCTGGCTGCATGGACAATCAGCTGTGCCCTTCCCTCCCCCCTCGCTTTCCCAAGCCTTCAAGCAGATTAATTGTTTGAACTACATTTTCCATTATACTTCCCTTTTTGGGCACCCACATTAATGTTAGTTCTGAAAAGTCCATGTCCTCAGTAAAAAAATATGCAGGAAAACCATCTTAGAATTACAACCTTCCAGGCCAAGCACTGGGGATAGCAGTTGCCCTATGAGCAGAAGGTGCTGGAAGACACTGCAGTACAACCCAGAGCAGCACTGAGGAATTCTCAGTGTGGCTGATATAACATTCCCCAAATATTTGTCTTTTCACTTAGTTTGGGGACTCCTGGGAACAGGTATCCCCACAGAGGTCAATAGTAAAACCAGTCAAGTGATTCAACAACTGCCCCTCAAATGAGAAATGAGTTTGTGGCCCACTCATTCCTTAAAGGCCAGCTCCTGCTGTATAAATAATTGCAGCATGAAGAACTGTAGCCATTTGTCTCCTCAGGCCTCTGCCATAGAGCAGCCAAGACTGTGCTTTCAACATTTTAGAAACAGTTTGCCAAATCATTATGCTGTCACAAAATGGAAATCTTCATTTTCAGGTGTTGCAAATATTATGAAGAGAAAGGTGCAGAGTGCACTGAAATTCAGGGTGATACCAGAGGGACAGCAAAGCACAGTTTTCCACACACCCTAGGGAAAAACTAAGGAGCTGGCTCTTCAGTCCAGGAGGAATGATGCAAAAACTGTTAGAAAACAAATACACAATAATAAAAGCTGATTTTGTTCCGCCTGAAATGATGTGTGATATTGTTACCTTGTAGATGCTTGGAAAAAGAAAATGATGTCATTGGAAAACATTCCCTCTTTGCCACAGGAAGGCTTTTCCAAAATTCTCAGCTGGATTTTGTCTAGGGTTTGACTGACAGAACATGTTATTTTTTCATTACATCACTAACAAGTAGACATTTTCTTGCCCAGAGAAGGAACTGTCCCATTACCTCAGCTCCAGTGGTATTTCAGTCCCTCCATTGCCTCATTTTGTGTGAACCTTTGTCATATCTCTTGAGAATTTATTTGTGTCATACAAAAATGGCAACAAGTTTATGAGAAACACTTGGCTCACACATAAATAGCTTTGAAGTTTATATTATCTAAAAGAGCACCATCGGGTTATTTAATTGTAAACTTGCGGCTACATGGTATGAAATTAATTTCAAAAGGTCTCCAGATAGGTTAATTTTTTTTCTGTAAAAAATAGTGATGATTATAATGATGATGATGATAGTTCTAATCATTGTAATAATAAAATTCCATCTAAAATTCCATCCATTATGGAATTCAGCTGCCCCATGTTCAAGTCAGACCGGCCACTTGCAAGCTCTGTCCCATAACATTGGTGGATATATTTTCAAGGAATAAAGCTGGGCTTCCATTTCATCCCTCCTTTCCCTCAAATGCATTTTGAATTCTTCACTCAAAAGAGAGATGAAGTGCTGGGAACAAAATCAGTATCTGTAGAATCAGGAAAAAAACCCTAACAGGGGTTGGATAGGAGCACAAGACATGCACTAATCCTCTACTATCCCCCAAACAGCCCACAGTTATCTTTCCCAGGAGACAGTTGTCAGCTTTACACTAAACTGTTCCTAAATTTGGAGACTCCATAAGTCCTTGGGGATTCTCTCCCAGTGCCAGCCTGCCCAGCCATTAGAGCAGTCTTGTTGTTGTGTCTGACCTAAGCTGTGCTCACTAATGCATTATTCCCATCCTCTCCAGAGTGGATGTGATGGAGTAAAGAACACACGCCTGCTCTTTTACAATAAAAGTTGTTGAATAATAAAACTGAAACTCTCCTGTGTTTAGTGCTCTTCCCCTTAGGCTAAACAACCTTAATTCATTTATATTTTTATTCAAAAGCTGCTCTGATATCTTCTGAAGCTGTTTTGGGAGCTTTCTTCAAATGGGCCACAACTGCTTGTCCTCCTTGAAGTGCTGTGCCCCAGACAGGACACGTTCCTCCAGTTTGCTCTCCCTCATCCTAAAGAGAGGTAAAATATTGCTTCCCATCTCACTCTGTGTCCACAGAACTGCAGGAATTTATAGCTCAGTGCAGATGAGATAGGAAATAAACAGATGAAATAACTGCTCTGCCATTACAGACTTACCCGCTGCTTTGCTGAGATGTCTCTCTTTGATTCCAAGGATCAAAAGGTATCTTCTTTTTCTCAGATCTAGAATTGTTTGGAATTTGTCAGAAAATGGCTTTTTCTCACCTTGATAGAAAATGAATGACACTTTTTTTTCTTTTTTTCTAATTCTTCTCAAAAAGGGAATGAAAATCCTTTGGATGAATACATTTCATGTATGCCTTACTAGATCCATCCTTCTGAAATGCCCTCTTAACAAAAAGAATCACTTTTTCCTCCTTTGCCTATTATTTTATATGAAACACTTATTCTGCCCACAAATATAAAATCAGTACTTTTTTATTCCTAATAACACTGGAATTGTTACAAATATCTTAAAAGCAATTTTGTACAGTTTTCTGTCCACAGAAAGGTTACAAAATATGTTGCACTTCAAACATATGCTATGAATTCCACAAGCTATTAAAATAGATCTTCAAATTAAAAAAGCACATTAACAGAAAGAATTATTTTCATCCATTTCCTAGGTAATTTATGCCCATAGTCTTTTGGGGCTTGGCAATTATTTAAAAGTGTATATAAAACCAAACAAAAACAAAAAAAAAGGTGTTTTAGAAATCATTACAGTGACTTGAATATACTGTATGCCAGGTTAATTGACTTCACACATCATCTGGATATCAACTCAGAGGAGTCAGAAAATACAAGTGAAGAAACTTTAATTATTCTGCAATTTTGTACTTGGCATTATCCTGTAAAATGTCTATTTCATTCCAGATGGCAAAGTTCTCTAAAAAACCACTAGTATGAGGTCTTGGGGTGATCCAAAATGCGGATCCCTGCTCCAGAGAGATGCAACCAAAATCTTAATTTTGTAATCTCTCTTCCTGTTAAAAAAATAAAATAAAATTAAAACCAAGAAAAGTATGACATTAAAAATCTGTGAAAAATCAGAATGTGGATCTTCCAGGCTGATGTTGTGCATTACTTATGGCACTCTTGGATATCCCTGCTGATGAGCAGGGACAGTGGTGAGTTACTGGGAAGCAGGAAGGACACCACTGCTGCAGGTCCTCATTTCATAAGTCATAATCAAGGACGAAAATTTTAGCCTGAAACCACACTGAGGTTTCCCACTACTTCTCTGGGTTTGAGTTTGAGGTCAAGAGCTGCCATTCTCATGTGCATCAGCCAGAATTGCAGATATTTTTATTTCTAGCTTTTGTGAGAACTGTGTTGTACCAACATTGCAGGACTTTGGAGACAGTATGAAGCCCAGGAGCAGTAAATGGGTGCCAGGTCTTATTTTGTACCTAAACGCAGCTTTGTGTGCAAAACATTATCTTTCCCCTCAGTGCCTTCAATAAACAATGACCAGAGCAGGAACTTCCACAGCACAGAGCCCATTTCCATCACAGACCCTTCACCAAGGAGGGGCTGCACAGCCAGGACATTTTGATAATAAATCCACTTAGTCCAACATGTGGAGAGATGTTGGCTCCCTTCTCACACCTCTGCATAGGGAATATTGCACACAATGGGATTTGTGCTTTTGCACGTCTTCACCTAGAGCCAGCCATGCTTTTAGATGGGACATCCCGGGCTAAATCAGATGTAACTTAATCAGAACTTAATCCTGACTGTTCTCTCTCCACATGGGGAATTTAAACTGCCCCATGGGAGCTCACAGAGCCCCAGGCTGGGTGATGCTGGAGGGGCCACAGGAGCTGCTCTGGTGCCACCTCCCTGCTCCAGCAGGGCCATCCCAGAGCACAGGGCACAGCAGTGTGTCCATGTGGCTCTGGAATATCCCCAGCAGGAGACTGCACAGCCTCTCTGCACACTCTGCTCAGGGCTGGGCACTGCCCAGGGCAGAAGCTGTGCCTCCTGGGCAGGGGCAGCTCCTGGGCTCAGCCCCTGCCCGTGGCTCTGGTGCCATTGCTGGGCCTGGGGCAGAGCCTGGCACTGCTCGGACACACCCTGCACACAGGGACACACAGGGACACACAGGGACACACAGGGACAGACAGACAGACACACAGGAACAGACAGATGGACAGCCAGCCAGCCAGGGACAGCCAGGGCCAGCCAGGGCCGAGGCCCCTCTCAGCTGGGGCTCCTCTCCAGGCTGAGCCCCCCCAGCTCCCTCAGCCTTTCCTGGCACTGAGCTGCTCCAGCCCTTGCTCAGCTCCAGGAGCTCCTGTCCCTGCTGTGCTGAGGATGCAGAGCTGGGCACAGCCCTGCAGAGGAGCCTCCAGGGCTGGGCACAGGGGCAGCAGCACCCCTGACCTGCTGCCAAGGCTCTGCCCCATGGCCAGGCACCCTTGGCCTCCTTGGGCCCAGGACACTGCTGGGACAGGGACAGGGACAGGGACAGGGACTGGGACAGGGACAGGGACAGGGACAGGGACAGGGACAGGGACAGGGACAGCTCCATGTCCCCAGCATCCCCAGATCCTTCCCTGCAGAGCTGCTCCAGCAGGTCCCCCCCAGCCTGTGCTGATGCTGGGTTTGTCCCTCCCCAGACTCCCCCAGATTTGATTTATAAATCAGCCAAGCCAAACACAATGTATTTGATGTGCTGAGGATTGAGAAAATCATAACTGGAAATGGTGTTGCAAATCTACTCCGAGTGAGGTCACAAGGAATGTATTTCGTAAAATTTCCCAGCAGATATTACCTTGCCCTTGAGGGCTCACCTGAAGATGAGAGACATTCAATTTAAGTGTTGTTGCTTTTCATCAAAGGTTGTCAATCACATGATATTATTTCAACCAAAATTAAACAGAGGCTCGCCTGTGTCAGCTTGCTGGTAATGAACAAGTGTTTCATATTTTGCTTTATTTGCATTTAAGTCCAAGTTTTCATAAAAGTACCCAGTGGTTTTAGGATTTTACCAACACCCAGTTATCACTTCCAAAGTGCATCATGTCCTAATGTAAGACTTTTTGAAGCTAATATATTGCTGACATTAAACTGAAAGATGTTCTTTGTTTCTGTAAGTTCAGAGAGAAAAGGCATTATTAAAAAGAACATATAGAAAGAAGCTTTATAAAAGTTCATAGACGGTGAAAACAACTCCACACAATCATTTTCTATGGGCTTTTTGTTAAGAGAGAGAAAAATTTGCATTTAAATTAATATATTTCACTTGTTTCTTCTGTTCAGTGTTAGACTGTTTGTGTTCAAACTAAATAATACAAACCTTCCAATGGTCTCATTTTCTTTTGTTTAGTTATCCTATGATGAAATGATCTGTAATTTAAATAATGGACAACAAATCCTACCCTTTGTTTTAAATCTGCTTCAGCTCCTCAGGTATCTGAAATTTTCCAGCTCAAATGTGTTAATTAAAATGTTTTTCCTCTTACAGTAGCATCTGTTTCCAATTAAGTGATCACTATTTAAAAAGTCAACAACAAGAAACATGTTTTTACTAGAGCAAGAGTAAAATAACCCACTGTATAACTATGAAAAATAAAAGTGTTCACACTGCAATTATCTGAAAGGCTGAATTAGGCTGGAGAATGCAGTTATTAAAGGAACTCATGCAGAAAGCCATTCCCCCTTGTCCTGGCACTCCAGGCCCTTGCAAAAAGTCCCTTTACTCTTTTAAGTGATTATTTTGCCACATGCATCTATACATTTAAAATGAGCCAGGTTTAGGAATATCCTGAAATTTCATGTTTTTATCTTGTTAACCCGCAGGCTTTTATCAAATAAGATCAGCCAGCTTCACTGACCACCTCTGCAAAACAACTCTGTTTGAAATCCATCATCACAGCTGTTCCCTGTTTTCCCTCCATTCCCCCATGCCTCAGGTCGTTTCCTGCACATTCAGCAATCTGTGCAGTGTAACCTCGGGAGATCAGGATGAATGGGGGGACAATGGAATCTCCTTTGGGCTGAGATTGTCTGCTGGAGCTAAACCTGACCTAGGGCTACACGTGGTTATTCCACTTCAGGTGCTCCACTGTTGGAACAATGCAGGATTTCTTTGGCTTGGTTTTAAAGGATACCTTTTTGCCCAAAAAAGTAAAAGCTGCATCAAGGTGAGAGCCACTTTAATTATTAAATTATTACTATTAATTTCATAATATTGTTATTATATTGTTGTGCCAGGGGAGGCTCAGGGTGGGCACCAGCAGGAATTTCCCCATGGAAAGGCTGGGCAGGGATTGGCAGGGGCTGCCCAGGGAGGGTTGCAGTGCCCATCCCTGGAGGTGTCCCAGGAAGGGCTGGAGGGGGGACCCAGAGCTCTGGGCTGGGGACAAGGTGGGGATGGGGCACTCCATGGGCNGCTGGGGACAAGGTGGGGATGGGGCACAGCTGAAACTCCATGGTTTTGGAAGCCTTTTCCAACCCTTAAGATTCTATGATTTTATAAAATTAAATATTCTATTATTATATTATCAAGTTGGAAATGAATGAAGTTGGGAATATGGACCAACACAAGATTGTGGAGCAATACCCAGGGACATAACCATGCAAATTTTCATTCACATATTTGAATATTGTTCCAGGTCCATTCTGTGAAATGGGAGAGTGGAACACTTCTGCTACCACCAGGTAAATGACCTCTGGGAGTGCCTAACACCTCTCAACACTGAGTAAACACAATGTAAGCACAGTGCTCATGTGCAGCAGTGCCCCAATCCCTTGACTGTGTGCCTAAGAACGGGCAGGGGTGAGCTGGGCTCTTGGACACATTTATTCCAGCTCTGAGGAGCAAATGTAGAGTGATGAGAGGCTGAGTGTGACTGACTGCTTCAGCAGAACAAGGGGCTGCACGTGGGCAGGATGGGAATGGTTTTCCATCGGCAGAAATGCCAGAAGGAAGTGCCAGTGCAAATGATGCTGATATATTCCATGGGTTATGGCTGGAGGATTCTGCTCTGAGCCATGCCCAGGTCTGAAGCCAGCCCCAGTCACCATCCCTGGCACTGGGAGGGGATCAGCACTGCTCCTTCCTAACCCGCTGGCCTCTGGCATGCTTGGAGCAGTATCCATGCCATCCCAGGGCTTCGTTTATCCCAGCAGGGCTCTGTCCCTGCTCTGACCCCCAGCACTGCTGCAGTCCAAACACGAAATGAAAACAACAACATAACCACAGGAAGGAGCAGGGCAGTTAAATGAAGTAAAGACCTAAAACAGGCCACTTTTTAGCAATTCCCCCTAACCACAAAGTTCAGAAGAGGTAATTTCATCGAGAGTGGTTTGATTATTTGGTTGTAATAGACAAAGCTTGAGTTTAGTTTACCCTCCAGGATAAAAAAATAGGTCAGCTTTTCATTAACAAAAAATTTAAAAAAGAAAAAAAAAGAAGAAAGTAGTTATTTAAAAATTGTTATGATATGTTAGACCATTAATAGCAGGATTCTAAGCACAGTTAAGTAGGTGAGAAATCAGTTACTGGGAGGAAGTAGGCCAGTAAAACATCATGAAGTGATTTAACCTGTCTCTCATTAATGGAAATTCTGCATCTGTTTTATTCACATTATACAATTTATGACTTCTTGACTGTTTCTCTTTCCTCTTTCCTTAAACTTTGAAGTTGCACCTCATTTGCAGCCTGGTACATTGACAGCTAAAATAACTCTCATTTGATAATAAGACCAAGTGATAAAGTCATTCTTTTGATAAGCTTCTATGGAAATCTATTATATCTATAAATCCAAACAGAGCTTCCTCTTTATTTTAGTGGGTTTTTGGGGGGTTTTTTGGTGTTTTTGTTTTTTTTTGTTTTTTTTTTAAACTCAGACTATTGGTCAGAAAAAAAGCTGTTGCTTCTTTTATTGCTAAACAGCAGTAGATGTTCTCCTGCTGCCAAAAGAACTAAAGTATAACTGAAATTTAAAATATAGCTGAAAACTGCTTTCCTCCTTCAATGTCTGAAATTCTTAGTGGCTGCTTTGAGCTGACATTGCCTTGCCACCAACCATGCTTTACTTGGAAGGAGAAGAAATTACTTTTTTTTCACTTCTAAAGAAATTAATAATCATTTAACTGTCATTTTCTGCAAATCCAAATCACCTATTGTACCACCCTTAGGGCTAAATATTACTGCTTTATCTGCTTTATCAAAGTGTTTTACTTTGAATTGCAGGGAGAGCAAGTGTGGTATGCCACAATTAATGATGTTCTGAAATCCTCTCTTTTACAACAACAATTCCTGGACCTCCTGTGAATCAGGTGAAATTAGCTACTGACAAAAAGGAATAACTGCAGAGTGACCAGTCCAGCTCATCCAGGCACAAGAAGAAGGGAGTTAAGTTACTCTGTAATCCTTATGAGAGGTATCTCCAACCCAGCTACTTCAATTTTCACATTATTTGTATTTTTATATTTGTTATAAATGAGGAAAATTAGGCGCCCCACCCAGATCTGAGTTATCAGGCAGAAATGTGAAAACTCGGGCCTGGAAGTCGTGTGCCCATGGTGCATCTACAGCTGAACTGGCAGGAGGAGGGAAATCCTCTCAGAGCTGTGCATGGGCAGCTTATTCACTATGATTTTTTATTTTTCTGAAATTTATTTACTCTATAATTTCCTCTTTCGTATACCTTGGTGACTTGCTGGATTGCGATAGAGACAAGGCAATTCAGTTTTATGGAAATATTTACAAGTCTAGTCCCAGCTTCTTTTCAATTAATGGAAGGGATATATTTTCCTAAATTATACAGATGGAATACATGTGCCTATCTAATGTACCGCTGCATGCAATAGCTTGATAATTCTGGTCTAAGAATAAAGATTAAAAATTAAATACCACTAAAAAGATTACTGAAATACTGAAAGAGCATATTCAAGCCTATTTCTTTATTGAAATATTTGAAAGGCAGTGCTTTCTCAGAGCAGGTAAAAGAACCACAGTAATTAATACTAAGTTTGATAAAAAAAAACCCCAAAATTTGTTATTCCTTTCTTTCAGCACAAGACAGACAGACAGATATCTTAACTGTTAAATTTAAAAAATGTCACCAGCCACCTTCACATATTAACAAAATACACTTCGAAATAAGCTTCAGTACAAAAGCTTGAGTGTGACAGAAATACAATTGTGCAAGTGATACTTCAGTGATAATAGAGGAGTCATCTGTCATTTCAAGGCAGCCCTGAATACTGGAAACAGTAATGGATCAGAGCAATTAATTGCTGGTGAGGAGGTTTAGGACAAAGATAATCATATATCTGTAAAAAGACTTACTAATCACACAATGATTTTTCCTTCCCCTTAGGGGCATTTAAAATGCACAGCTCTTGCATGATGTGGAATTCAGGAGGACAATCCAGATTATCATTTACATGATGTGCTTCAGAGATCTAACAATAATCACAGGTTTCAGTGCAGCAATGCAGGAGTCTCTTGTTGCAGCTATTAGAGGAATTTCACCCTGGTAGTGCTTCAGCAAATTGCACTAATCTAAGTAATTTTCATCAGTGCAGGCTACCAGAGAGGACAGGGCTGGGGTAGGAATCAGGAATTCCCAATCACCTCATCAGACTTAGTTGAAGCTTATTTAAGGGAAGTATCTGAAAGAAGTTACATGTGCAGGTTTACAGAAGGAACAGAGCCATGTCTAAACAACAGCAAAGCCAGGGTAGCTCTTCTGAGTGGGGTTATTCCCAAATCCACCTGTGCTGAGCACACCGTGTGCCTCCTGCCCTGGTATCAGTCCAAGGGCCCACCAGCCACCACCTGAAACACCCCAGTGTGACAGTGGCTATCAGCAGTGCTGCCCCTGGCAGTCACCACCTGAAACACCCCAGTGTGACAGTGGCTATCAGCAGTGCTGCCCCTGGGACCTCTAGGAGACATCAGCTCCATCTGCACTAATTCCATGGGTCATTGGCAGGTGGAGACCTCATTAAATAAATATGGGAATACATTCAAAAGCGATTTTTATAACTCTTCTCCTTCCTCCTCTACACAAACACTACCAAAGTGCCAAGTCATTGAGTGGGGTGAGTCAGAACACATCTTCATGAAAAAGTAGCAACATTAACAAATATTAAGCCTTTTTTCTTCTTCTTGGTCTGTACATTTCTGTCACACTGACCAACACAAAGGCCTGTACCTGTTGTTTCAGAAATCACTTGATTTGGGAAGTAAAATTTACATCCTGTCTCACTTCCTGTATTTTGGTTTTCTAACAACAGCTTTTATGTTTCCATTTCTGTGGTTTTGGCTGTCAGTGTAGCAAAGAAAACTGAATAAATAAAGGAGGAAAAGAAAACACCATCACACCCATCCAGTGGAAGGGATCTGTGCTGCAGGCTTTATGGGACCCTCTGGACAACACCACTTCACACTGACTCATTCTGTGCTTTAATTTCCATCTGGGACCTGCTACTCCAGAGGAGTCAGGGCCAGTGAGGTTTCCAGATATGATCTACTTCCCTTAGAACTGCCCATGGCAATTCCTCCACTTTGGGGAAGATGAGGATCCTTCTCTTCTAAACCAACAGAGCCCAAACAATCCCCTCTAATAGCTCAACACAGCAAATGTACATTATTAAACTTGAAACTCCTGAGAAAGTCCAGCAGGTCATGGAACCATATTACAGCTGTGTCTTGTTATACCTGGCAGAGCAGTAGCCCAGTTAAACAAATGCTATATATATATACACACACACACACATTTATGTAATATTTTATGGATGGCAACAACTACAAATCAGACATTTAAACCTGAATGTGTAAGATGAAGTTTCTTTAAATATTTAAATAATCTCAGTAACTATAACTTTCATTCAAAACCTTTGGACTCTGCTGCTCCTGCCAGCAATTTTTAGGGATCTGAAAATTTGCTAAATGAGCAATGCAATGCAAAAAAACCAAAGCCAATCAACTGAGACTTGTGAGTAAAGCTGTTGTCTTTCATGAACTCATTGCCTCAGACACTGAGAGCCAGAGAAAAAACATGTTCATTTAAACTGTCTGACTAAATTGTGTGACTTCCCTGGAAAAATCTGGTGAATCAGTTCAATTCTTTAGGCAGACCCCAGCAGATGGCATCAGCTGGCCAGCAAAGTCACACAACTTCTCCTGGAGCATGAAACTTCAGCGTGAGGAGGCACAGATTAACAAACCACAGAACTCTTCCTCACATAAGAAGAAAGCTGGGAATGAAGTATGACTCCTGGCATCCATGGTTTAGATGATCACTACTGCAGAAGAGCTGTGAGCTACACTCAAGATCTTATTTTTGTTAAAGGACATTGTAAAGTATGAGCACTCATACTTTATTGCAAGGGGGGATATTTCTCCCAGATGTGAGATGTATCCCAGATATTTTATCCTATAGCTGACACAAGTGAGATCCAACGTTATGCAGTTTTTTAATGAGCTTATAATGTAAATAATGCTGGTAATTAGTAGCACTTTTGTAGAAGATCAACTGGAGATCAAAGAAATTATATAGAGAATAAGTCCGGATTATTAAAAATTGCTGTCTCTTATAGTTGGAATATAGAAATATTTGTGATAACTAGTTGAGCTTAGATTTCAAAAATACACAAAATAAAATGAACCAAGAACTGGTTTTCCTTGACTATTAAGAGATCTTATGTTTATACCCATGCAACAAGTGAAAGCAACAAAGGGAAAATCTTTACCATATGTTTTTTATTGAATAGTTTTCTATCCCTTGCTAGTTTTCAAATCTGTGGGGTTCTTCTACTGCACTTTTTAGTTAAAATACTTCTATCGCTGAATAATTTGTCATGCTAATAGAATTTGTTATCTTTCTTGTAATTAACTCCCCAGATTCATTGTTAACATCTATACAATCATACACCAGAAACCTGTATTTCTGTGATTTAACCACCTCTTGAATAAATTCTATTTATTCATGTGCAAATAATGAAAAGGTATGTAAAGGCAGCTTTCGATTTTCTCCCTTCTTGACTCATTTCCTCAAGAGCCTGAGACTTTATAATGAAAAGTCAAAGTCAGCTATACTGAATAACAAAAACATGTTGTTCACAGTGTATGTAACTTTCATTAATGACTTGTGCTTTTCCCTTTAAAGAGTGGGATTTAGTCATTTGCTTAAGAATGAGCAGAACATGAACCCCTGGAGCGATGCTGTCAATGGACAGATTTCATATAAATTATTGGAAACAAAGCAGCACTGAGGTCACTGAGTCAGGCCCAGGCCCAGCTGAGCTGGGCTATGTCACAAATTCAGTGGTGTGCTTGATAGAGAGGACAGTGCCAGGCAGAAAGGGACCTGAGGCACTCATGGACAGCAGCTGGACAGGAGCCAGCAGAGTGCCCAGGTGGCCAAAAAGCCAATGGCCCCTGGCCTGGATCAGGAATGGTGTGGCAGCAGGAGCAGGGAGGTTCTCCCCCTGTGCTCAGCACTGGTGAGGCCACACCTCGAGTGCTGTGTCCATTCTGTCCCCTCAGTTTAGGGAGGACCCTGGGACACCTGAGCACATCCAGAGGAGGTGACAAGGCTGGAGAGGGGCTTGGAACACAAACCCTGTTAGGAACAGCTGAGGGAGCTGGGGGTGTTCATCCTGGAGAAAAGGACACTCAGAGTGACCTTACCACTCTCTACAGCTCCTGAAAGGTGGCTGTGTCAGGTGGGGCTGGTCTCTGCACCAGGCAGCACTGACAGAACCAGAGGACACAGCCTCGAGCTCTGCCAGGGGAAATACAGGTTGGATTTTAGGAAAAAGATTTTACTGAAATAGTGATAAAGCACTGGAATGGTTTGCCTGGGGAGGTGGTGGAGTCACCATCCCTGGATCTGTTCAAAAAGACTGGATGTGGCACTTGGTACCATGGTCTAGTTGAGGTGTTAGGGCATGGGTTGGACCTGATGATCTTGAAAGTCTCTTCCAACCTCATGAGTCTGTGGTTCTGTGATTCTGTGATTTTAAGCTCTGACAGGGAGTGAAGTGAAATTTGGGCTGATTCTCCTGCACTAACAAGAGCATCTTCCACTGGTACTGTGCTGCTCCCTTAATTCCCTTTTCCTACCAGATTGGAGGAGTGCACCAGAGCCTGCTGCTGCTTGGTGGATTTAAAGCAGCCCGGGGGAGAAGGAGGGTAAATGCAAGGGTCCCTGTGCACATTTCCCACCCAAGCCCTGGGATGCCCCTTCTCACAGTGCTGCATGCCTGGACACCCTTCCCAGACAGCTGCTGCTCCTGGGGCAGGTACTGACCCCCCTCCAGTGGAAATGGGAATGTGAGGGTTCCACAAAGCCCTGGTACCCTCCCTACTCCCTCACCTCGCTGGAACTTTGGGGGCCTGGAACAGAAAGTGGTAAAGCAGAGGAGTAAAGCTGGATGAAACAAACTGCCTTGAGTTATTTAATTCCCTTTCCTGAAGGCATTTTGTAACTCACCAGTGCATTCAAGATTCCCTCCCAGGCACCTGCGAAGTGGATATAAGTTTCAAAGAGTTTTTTTCGCACAATAAAAGCAGTGAATAAAATGTACAAGATAAGACAAATGTTAGGATGTGTCTGCTTTTTGTCCATGCATCCTACATCAACTGATACCTTAATTTAATACACCACCATGCTGTGGAAACTTTCCTTTAGAGCTGAATTCAATGATATCATAATGTTGAAGAAAATGAGATATTCTGAATCTACAGTGTTACCTTTATTTTTGGAACTAGCTAAACACGTGGTTCACTTATCACTATGAGGTAACATTTTTCTTTTGCTGATTTATTATATGTCTGGTAAAGCAAAACTATCAGATTTGATGTTCCCACTTACTGAGCACTCTGCTTTTTAAGCCTCTTACATTCAGAGCTTTCATAGCACCTTACAGATAAACACATAAATATTTACTTTTCCCTCCTGCAAAAATGATCTACACTTGTTTTTACTCCAGTTGTCATATAATTAATTAGTATCTTTAGAACTATTTTTACTGTTATAATTAACTCTAACTTTAATCAAAACATTTTGAATGGGGTCCGGGGGCTGACTGTTTTGATTTACTTTGCTGGAGACAAGCTGAGATAGTTTGGTAGCAGGAAGGGAGGGGTTTTATTTCACTGCCTGTTCAGAAAATCAGCAAATTAGCTCACAAAAGGGGAAAAACCCTGGAAGAATTGGAAGCAAAGGTCTTCCATTCATGCCATGACTTCACTCACAAGAATAACCAAGCCCACAGCCTGCTGAAAGCAGACAGAGATGTGGCTGGAAGCTACTCCAGATGTTGGTGGACAAAAGTTTTGCATCAAAAGAATCTTTCAAATAATTTCCCATGAGGGCACCTGCTCCCCTCTCCGGGACGTGTTTGTGGAGTGTTGTGTCGTGTGGTCTGGGCTGGACATAGAGAGTGATTTCACAGCCTTCTGACACCAAGATCCTGCATCTCTGCAGCCACAGGAATAGGCTAATCATCCTAAAGGTGTCCTCGGGGTGGGCAGCTGCTGCAGGACCTGTTGAGAGATATGTCCCTCCCCTGGCTGTACTGGAAATAGAGATTGTTTTCCAGCACGCTGTGGGGGTTTCATGTGCAGAGGGAAGGACATTGTCAAGCTGGGAGTGTCCCTGCCTTCATTCCCAAGTGGCAGCTGGAATATTATACCTTTTTTAAAGGTGTTTCTTCATTACATGAATGTGGTTTTTTCAGCTGATGGGAAACCTTCTATAAGTTCTAAACAGAACCAGCAGCTACAATAATGTTTCAGAGCAAAAGAGTAGCCACAGACACATGCTTTTCTTTAATCGTTCAAAAAACAATATTACAAAGAACACTATTTCATTTGAATCTATCTCAACTGTCAGATTTTGCTCTGCTGTACACAAGTACTACTCACAGCGAAGTTATTTTAGAGATGTGTGTAACTGCTTCTTGTAAATGACTGTCATTTATTCCAGAGAATTCATTTTAGTTCCTCTGACCGCTCTCCATTTTTCTATCCCTTCTCATTGACATGTCAAGATAATTCCTTATAACAGTCATTAAAGGCTAAGAACAACAGATTATAGACAAAAAACATCTTCTTGCTATTTGATTTCCAAATTTGGTAAATACCTGGTTAAAGATAAGAAACATTGATCCACATGAGTTTTGGCATCAGTCACTCAACTTGAATTTAGGAATTATAGATTCTTCATTTTCCTTTCACATTCAGACACACTTTAAACATACAGAACGCAGAAGCAGAAACAGACTTTTATTATGGGATAGTTGGGATTCTTCACTGAATCATTTTGAAGGATGTCAGGTTGTCCACCACCTGCTAAAAATTAAACCTACTTCATGTATTTCAAGTGTTACTAAACAACAAAAATTACAGGAATCTTCTCATTCCAAAGGGCTGAAATAGGAAAAGCAGCTTCAGATCAAACCTAATCATCATGTAGAAACATTTAATTTCAAAAAGTAATTATGGTACAGAGAAAGAAATTACTATGATCATTACTGTGATGTTCTTCAATAAAGAATGTAGGCATATATTTTTATTAATGCATTTATATAAAGCATTTTCCTGTGAGAATTTTTATTATCACTGGAAAAAATAACTTACCTCCTGTTGCTTCCCATCTCTTTGTGCCTCAGATAGACATAGAATTTATCTCCTCCTCACAACCTCAGGAGCATCAAGAGTTTTCAACATTTATACCCAAACCTTTGGATTTGAATTTTTTTCATAACTATTCAACTTCGAACATTTAGGATGAAACTTCTTACACTGCCTTCAGTCTTTGGCTAGAGTGTTTTATGGAATTATACAGCAAAAAGCACACAATTTTTCAGCTGTATCATTCCTTGAAAGAGTTACCTAGAATCAATTTATATTTAAATCTCTTTCTTTCCATATCCATAAGAAATGCTGCTAAATTTCAGAAGTTGGCAAAACAGTCTATGTAATTGAAGTAAAAATTTCCATTTCTTTCTAATTTTTGATGGAGGTTTTATTGCTCCCTATTTGAAACATTTATATGCAATGAATACATCAGCTTTTCAGTAGGATGAGCCATATTATTTCATTTCAGGCAAACACAAAAGTGTAAAGCATTTCTGCCTTGTAAGCCCTCATTTACATTTAAAGAGTAATTTTAAGATAATAGGATTTTGAGGGCAGACTTTATCCATGGTGTAGCTGTTTGCCAAGGAATGTTCTACCTGCTAAGCAGGGAGGGTTCCTACTCCTTGGCAGGAATATTATTGAAGCCACTGGAGATGAGCACAGGAGTCACAATGGGAACATTCAAAGTGACACTGAAATATAGGAGAGGTCAGAAACACAGTCATAATAGAAATATGTGATGCCTATGAAATTAAGGTGACAGTACTTGTTAATACACTACTAATAAACTCAAGTTTCTTACATTACTAATAAATCAAGTAGTTAATAAACTACTTGATCAATGCTGAAGGGCTATTTCTATGGAAGCATCTCTTTTATTGGCAGATGGTAACTTCTCAGCACCTTTTGCATTCCTTTGTTTCACTTATAACTAAGATGTTTTCTGAAAATGAATATGCAATTAAACAAATAATGGACAATGACCAAACATGCTTTTAATCCTCTAATAGTTGGTATGCATTCAGAGCATTTTTGTTTCATCTGCCTTGAATATCCAAATTATTGTGCATGTTAGCAAGACTTGCCTGGGCTGCTCGGTGTGGCTATTCCTTGTGGAGTTATTGGTGGCCAGAGCAGCATTGTGCTAGGAGTTTATCGGATTTGGAGGAATGCCCTGAATATGGCTAATTGCCATCTCCCAAGTGGCTGTTAATTGCCTCTATCATTGTCTGTGGCTGCCTCCAGTCAGGATCCAGCCCCTGAGCTCAAACTCCTGCTAGAGGTGCCTGGGGAAAACTCTGCAAATGGCTGGGACAGCCAGTCCTGCACCTTGGCAGTCAAGGCAAAGCTTAGAAAAGATTTTAAAATCCCCTCTCATGTTCAAATGTCCTTGTCAGCACCTCTAACCTCTGCCAAGCTAAAGTTTTAAGGTTAGTTCAGTTCTGCAATGGGGCAGAAATTTGCTTTGCAGAGAAAAGGAAGAAGAGCTCCCATCATCAAACCTGCCTTCAGTTGAGGGCTCTGGTCCTTAAAATCTGCTTTACTGCTGCTCCCTCTCCTGCACCTCCAAATGACAATGCAAAAACATCCAACCAATTCATTGAAACTACTATTGAAAATACTCTAACAAATGTCAAGGAAGTTGCAACTTTATTTCCATTAGTTCTTAAATTCCATGCAGTCTAAAGAAAAGGAACCTAAATAATATTTATGTTCCTCAAACATAACCACAAAACGCTGTCAGGAAGAGTTAGAGATTGCTGAGGATGAGCTTAATGGGGGCGCCATCGAAGCCAACAGACCCTTCAGTAACAATAGATATGCACCTTGGCTTTGGTTTTATGATCATAAAATAGTTTGGGTTGGAAGAGACCTTGAAGATCATCCAATTCCAACAATATATCATTGTTCCAAAAAAATATTGTTATACCTTAATAGAATTTATTTGGAAATCTGCAGTGGTTTGGTAGAAAATTGTCATATCCTGTATATTTTGAAAAAATTGGCTCAAAAACATTGATATTTCTTTCAGAAAACTTTGCTTTTGCAGACAATTTCTAATTCATCCTGAGTAAGTACTCCTGCTCCATCCCATGTTTCATCTGAACCACATTAAAATGAAGGATTGACTTTTCCACTGTCTATCAATAACAGATCCTTGGGTATAAAATAAAAGTGAAATTGTGACTGAGACCCGGTGTTTGAATTCCTTTGCAACTGCTAAATCAATATTTGCTTATCCAGCCCAAAACTCATGAGTTCAATATTAAAAAATACTATTACTATATTTACATTCCATCAGAGCTACCAGAACTTTATAGAGCCATGTCCCCATGCTTCTTCATGATTTTTTTAATCCCAAATTGTATTTAACTCCAGTTTAGATAAAATGACAACTAATCAAAAGATATGCCTGGTTCTGGAATGAGTAAATTCTATCTTACTTAAATCCTTAAGATATTTCCATTCCTTAGAGTGAAAACAGTATCATATAAATAATTTAAAGAATAATTTTGTGCACCTTACATTCAGTTGTAACTGTCTCTAGCACTTTTCATGTTTTTCCATGATAAACCTTAAGCTGAATATTACTGACAGGAACTGATTGCCTCAGCCAGCACCTCATCAGGCAAATGCAGCATTAGCACTTGCACCCTGCAAGGAGAAAATGCAAGCAATGATCTGGTTATCCAAGGAAATTACTGTCTTTCTATTTCACCCTGAACAGAATTATTACAGCTCTGCTAACAGAAAACTCTTTTTGTTCTATGATTGTCAATTAGTTGATATTTTTTATAATATTTAAGGTATTTCTCTTGCTTATTGTAAAAAAATATTAATATGTTGCTAGTGCTTAAAAATCAACTTCCCCATTCAGGAGAATAAACTGAAAAGCTATGGGAGGGTAAAGATGTAATTATGTAAAGTGTATTGGAACATTTCCCTTTCAGTGAACACACAACATCAAGTCATAGAATTACAGAATATTTGGGGATGGAAGGACCCTAGAGATCATTTTATTCCAACTCCATGGGCAGGGACACTTTCACTAGACCAGGCTGTTCAGAGTTCCTATTTATGCTTTTGCACAAGAGTCCTTTTGACGCTTTTTGGTTCTTTTTCATGTGCATGTTTTAATCCAGCTTGCAAAAGTGAATATCCTAGCAAAGTGAAGAGATTAGGTCTGAGTATAAAGAAGCAGCTAAACTAACATTTTGTGTATGTTTGGAGTAAAGAGCAAGCACCAGTGAAGTTCTGCCTGGTAAAGGAAATCAAATCAGCCTTCTCAGGAGATAACAGTAATTCAAACCAGGCATTTCTTTTAGTGGAAGCTCAATACCTTTAGACTAACTGATCCTAAGGAAAAGCCTTTTCATTAAGGATTATCTGTCTCTTTTGCAGAGACATTATTGAAGAGTAATGAATTTAATGAAAAGTCTATGTAAGCATCAAGCTAAGAATTCTGGTGCTAAGACAGGGCAGCTGATCCCTTCCCTTGGATCCCACTGCTGCCATATGAATCTAATCCCGAGCAGATGAGCTTGTTTTTATTGGAGAACTCTCTGAACGGTGAACTCACAAAGGAAAGCTGGTCTGTGCTTCCAGGCAAGAAGAAAAGTGAAAGTAAAGACAATTAGTGAGTTGCTGTCAATTTTCACAGAGGCTGTGGACTCAAAAGACCTTTAGCAGAAACTGGGGACAAACTCTTACTTATCAATCACTTCCCTACAGCCTGTTTTTCTCAGGAAAAAAAACCCCCAAAACATTGATTTTTCTGTATTACAGTTGATATTTTCCTTTTGATTCCATTCCAAAAACATATGGTAGAACAGCTTTCCTGTTTCTTCCCAACTTATTTACCATGGAAGTGAACTGAGCAAGGCAAGAGCTGACAGCTGGGGGTGAAACCTTCCAGCTTTATCCATTGAGGATCACTCTCCCACTGCATCCCCCTGAGGGCTTGCAGAGAAAACCTCCTCCACAGGCTGTGTTATCCTTGGGAAGGGTCACTCAGGGTTCCTGGGAAGGGAGGAGTGAATGGAGGTGGTCTGCCAGCAGTGACCCTGGACATGAAGCTCCGGAAACAGGAACCTCAGCACCCCCTGGGGATTGTTCCACACCAGGAGGACATCTCACAAACGGGGGCAGCCTCCCAAGAAATCAGGTACAACTGCTGGGCTGATTCCTTGGGGATTCTGAGAGATGCAAATGGAAAATGACTCTGCAGAGGCAGCAGAGCAGATGTCAATGATTTATTGCCATGGCCTGCCCGTGGTCAACAAAAACCAGAAACAAGGAAGAAAAACCTATTGGTAAACATAAATTCATTCTAATAAAAAAAAATAAATACATCCTGGCTTGACATTGTGTCATAAGAATTACCCCAAAGTCCCCCAAACTAGAAGGATTAAAAAAACTATATGTAGCTTAATGTAATTTGTATTTATCTAAAGTAAAACAATTACTGGAGCTATTGCTTCTGCCCTTTTCACTTTCTAAATACTGAAATATTTCACCTGTCAAAAGTCAGGATAAAGAGAAACATTCCATCCTCAGCTGAACTCTCATTTTTCTGGCATTAAGTTACCCCCTTAATTGCCTGAGAATTTCCTCAGAGGCTTAATATTATTTATATTTAGTCCATGAAATTCTCAAAAACTCAGATGTTAGAGTTAATGCTGTATTGACCCTAATCTTTAATATCTACTGATATTTTGTATTGATTTCAGTAGTCCAAATGATCTCTTTCCCCCTACTCCCTGATGTGGAAAGAGAGATTCAGTTATTGCTTCTCTTGGTCAAATTCAGCCTGATTTTCTTTCTCCTTTGAATTAGCAACTGTAGAAACATGTAATATTTAGCAGTATTTAAAATGATATCATTGCATTAACAAAGCTTAAGTGGATCCTAGTTTCCCGACAGAGTAAAAGTTGAATACAATAATACAATACTGAAATTGTATTTTTACTATTGGCCTCATTTAGTGAGACCAAAACTTCCAGGAATTAGGTGATATTTTGATAAAAGTGTCCCTGCAACTTTTGGGTTGTTTTACTCCTGAAGCATGAAAACTATGAAATAAAGTAGAGGTAACCTGTGCCTTTGGAAACTCTGCAGTGAGGTTGGGTAAATGCTGGGAAGCAACATATAAAAATAACTTTCTCAGTGGAACTTCTTGATGCCTTCATTCTTAAATGATTTGTTCAGATTTTTGCTGGGCAGATATTTGGCACTTTCATATTTCTGTCTAAAAGTTAAGGTTCTGAGAATTTTAATCTCAGCTCAAGCTTGGTGTTTAGCCTGGGCCAAAAATCCTTCAATCTATAAGTAATTTTGAAGGGAATAATCTGATTTTACTCAAACATGCACAGAAGAAAAAGAGTCACATAAAAACCCCAACAATCCCTCCTCAGCCAAGGGCCTGTGACTGTTCCCCATTGGATCTGGAGAAGAGCTCATTCTCAATTTTGATATAAACTCGTAGCTTTCAAAATTTCAAAAGCTTTAGCATAATATAAATTGAAGTTATTAACTCAGTGGTAAAAATAACATTATCCACCCAAATACCAATATATTTTGTTTGGTTCTTTCTCAACATTTGATAGAAACACCTTATTGCTACAGAAATTATGAAGCCTCTTTTTGGGCATTTGAATTTGTTACTGTGGCTTAAAACATAAGTTAAAACCAGACCACAGAAAAGCACCAGTGGTATGTAAATATAGAAACAAAAGTAATGCATTCTATATTTTATATTTCTTTTCTTCCATGATTTGTGGTTCCATT
Organism: Toxostoma redivivum; assembly: GCA_013397375.1. Taxonomy (NCBI): domain Eukaryota; kingdom Metazoa; phylum Chordata; class Aves; order Passeriformes; family Mimidae; genus Toxostoma; species Toxostoma redivivum. Next base: position 972,429 of record VXBI01006641.1, read on the forward strand.
CTTTCCCAATATCAAAGATTCTGTTGGAAAAACCTCACAGAATCATTAAAATTGGAAAAGAGCTGCAAGACTGAGTCCAGCCTGTGCCTGATGCCCACCTTGTCCCCAGCCCAGAGCTCTGGGTGCCACCTCCAGCCCTTCCTGGGACACCTCCAGGGATGGGCACTGCAAACCTCCCTGGGCAGCCCCTGCCAATCCCTGCCCAGCCTTTCCATGGGGAAATTCCTGCTGCTGCCCACCCTGCCCTCCCCTGCCCAGCCTGAGGCCGTTCCCCTTGTCCTGTCACTTGTGCTCTGGAGAAATGCCCACTCCCAACCACCACAATACATGTTCAAATGGGCTGGTGATTTCCCGTATCATGTTAAAATATTTTTTAATAAGATTGTTTTGCTTGTTGAGCCCTTTTTGACATTCAGATTCACATTTTTTTCTCTAAACAAACACCAGTGCCTGGCATTGGTGTTCCTAAAAGTTCTTTCCCACACCTCAGTATTAACCCTCTGTATGCTTTGAGCAGTCAGTAGTCAATGAGAGCATTCTGGTCATGTGGCTGCAGCTAGAACAGGCCAGCAGCCAAAGGGTTAAGGGAAGAGGCCCAGGTTAATGCTGCTCCTCTCCCTTGGGCTGCATGAAGCTTTTTTGGAATGTTATTCAAAGACTAACCCTGTCCTCAGCTCATTTTTTTAAAGCAAAGACTGTAGTACTTGAACCTGTCTGCTTCAAGCTTTGATTAATGTCATTAGCTGCTGTTCTCCCTCTCTCCTCATAGCTGCCAGATGGAATACTGAAGATTATTCTGCATCACTTAATTGGAGTTTATAATTAAAAAATGGTGAGTGCTATGATCCCAACACAGACAAACAAGTTTCTCTAATCAGTAATTCCCTCATGTCCCCTCTCAGAGCCTGCCTGAGCTCATATGCCTCTCATCTTGCTGTATATGTTCTTTTTGCATAATTCCCCAAAAGTGTGGAGACGAATTCTGGTCATACATGTTTTTCCCTTTCAAAAAAAGTCATCCTACATATGGAAATGCAGCTCTTTCTATGTCCTCCTGTGCATACCTCCCACAACATGCAGCAAAATAGCAACATGTGCCCAAACCATACATATGGCTCCTGGAAAGTCAGCTCCAGGACTTTGGGAAGTTCAGCTAAGGATAGTTTTGAGAAGTGACTTTCTGCATTTTGGAGGGGAGCCAAACTGAGCAAAGGCAATTATACCTCCACTTCTGTTTGTAGCAGCAAAGTGTGTGTGCACACATAGGAATGGGCATAAAAGATTGCACAGGGCTTTTAAAGCAACTGCTTCTACGTTTGTCTATGTAAACAGTAACACTGCAGGCAGAAGTAACATAGGAACAGCTCAATATGCATCAGTTGTAACCAATGGGTGGTTCGGGCCTCTCTTCCCTTTCTCAGTTTGCAACACTCTTCTGAGAATGTTCTAATACATGTAAAGTGTTCAGTGAAAATGGCCCACAATGACGAAAATGTCCTCCTTCAGAAAAACAGACAGAAGTATGAAGAGTACCATCACTGGCTTTCAGTGCTGTGTAGCAAAAAGCTGCTGGACTGGAGTCTGGCTTACTGGCATTAATCATTCTGGCTCTGACAGGAATTGTTCCCTGGCAGGGTGGGCAGGGCTGGCACAGGGTGCCCAGAGCAGCTGTGGCTGCCCCTGGATCCCTGGCAGTGCCCAAGGCCAGGTTGGACATTGGGACAGTGGGAGGTGTCCCTGCCCATGTTACTGGAGTTTCTTCCCAATGTCCCAAACATGGCACTATGGGACACTTCTCTTTTGTTAAGCAGGCCCATGATTTATGTGCTGCATTTTTAATTATGTCATATTTCTTATGGAAGCATCTTCCCCCTCTAATTTGCCTCGTACTAATTCTTCTCTTCTACAGTAAGTTTTATTATTCATGAGAAAGAGTTGCTTCAGAAGAAGCAAGGGCTGAAGTGTTTAGTGCCATATGGAGCTGGAGGAGCTATGGGAAGGCTGGACAAGGATCCACAACTCTGGAAGAAACACCAGGTAATCTCTTGCAGGTCAGAAGGAAGCCTGGGCTCTCTTCAAGACTTTAGGGTTGAGAAAACAACTGTATCCATCAATTCATGTTCCTTTCACACTGGCAGGAGACTATAATGGAAAATCGAATCCATAGATTTTCCTGAAAAAATGTTTGGTCCTGGAAAAGCTTTTCTGTGTTGTACAAATATATAGAAGAAGCAGATGAAGTCTGGAGGAAGAAATGCTCAGCAACACTGTCCCCACAGGCTCTCCACAGCTCAGTGAAGCATTGCCCCAAAATAGATTTATCTGTACATATTTAGGGTCAAAACAGGTATTATTGTCATCACAATACAAAAAAATAAGTTGAAGCTGCTGAAATGTAACCCAGTAATACAGTTTATAAAGAAAGTTTTTCAGCTTTTGACTGTAATATTTAGTGTTGTCCAAGTGTAATGATATGATACTTGAGATTCAAGTCTGTGTGTGTAATTATCTAAATCCATATATTATAATCCAAGAAAGTAATAAAACCAGTCAATTTGAAGAGCAACCAACAGAGCCCATAATGTTCTGCTGTTGCTGTGCTCAGGATCAGCAGCACACAAAAGTCAAAATTATGGTTGACAAGGGATGCTGCTCATCACCACCCAGACTAAAGTAAATTATTTGACAAAACAAGGCCACTTTCACACTACACTTGTGGGAGTTTTGCCAAAAAAAAACCAAAAAACCCCAAAACAACCACAAACAAACAAACAAACAAACAAACAACAACAACAACAAAACAAATAAAACCAAACCAAAACAAAAAATGCTCCTGGCAAATGATAAAGAAGGGGAAACCAGAAATTGGGAATGACCACTGATTCTTCCCTTGGACAGTCAGATCTGGCTAGAAGCAGATTTCTTCTGAAATTACTGTTATTTCAGCATTTTATATTTTTCTGTGAACAGATATGATTGATCATATGACTCAGTAATAACCAATACTTAGCAAAAAAAGTGTTTCTTTGTAATTAGGGCTTTTCTTTCCAGTTTAGACCAGAGTTATGACAGAGGTCCTTACTTTTTTATTTATTTCAGTGATTTTCCTTTTAATCCTCAGTTCTTATACTTTTTTTCTTTTGTAAACGTTAAGGTCTGTAAAATATAGTTTTATAAGGAAAAGAGTGTGGAAGAAGAAGGCTGGAAGTGTGTTTTTAGTTCAGGTGTCCATCATCCAAAGCTGAAAAGCAACTGCTGCACTATTAGGGGACACACCCCCCTATTTTTGTGAGGGACAGGAACAAACTGTAGTGCTGTTCTTTGTGAATGGTAGCACTCAAACAACCTAATGAATAGTTTTCTAGGCCACAGCCAAGGCATCTTAAGAAACCAAGTGTGCCCCTCCTTGTTCCTCCAGACTTACCTGTTAAATCAATGAGTTTGGAGCACAGGAGTCCTCTGGAAGTCATGTGGGAAATAGTGTCACTGCTTATTAAACTGCAATCTACAATCAGATATTTGATTATAATATCTTAGAATAATTGAAGAGAATCATGGACTGGTCAGGTTTGAAGGACCTCAAAGCCCACCCAGTGCCCCCCCTGCCCTGGCAGGGACCCCTCCCACTGTCCCAGGCTGCTCCAGCCCCAATGTCCAACCTGGCCTTGGGCACTGCCAGGGATCCAGGGGCAGCCACAGCTGCTCTGGGCACCCTGTGCCAGCCCTGCCCACCCTCACAGGGAACAATTCCTAATGCCCAAGATCCCATCCAGCCCTGCCCTCTGGCACTGGGAGCCATTCCCTGTGTCCTGTCCCTCCAGCCCTTGCCAATTGTCTCTCTCCATATTATAAGAAGTCCTTAACATGTCATATACTCTTTGTGTCTCTTCAGAATGTATGAGATACAATTTTTAAATAAATGTTGCTTGCTAGCTCATTAAAGTTGCCCAGAATATCAGACAACTGTGGATCAATCATTCCTCAACATACACCAATCTAAATTTCAAATGGCCATATACAAAAGATAAGAGCACATATTGAAATTCATACCATTTAGTAGCTATGATTAAACCTGAAAATCTCACTAGAAATAAATGGTTTTTTTCACCCAGCGCATGGACACAGGATTTCACACACAGAACTTCAGTTTAATGACACCTGTTGCACTTCACAAAGGGACATGGAACAATATTTAAATAACAATTAAATAATTATTAAATTTCTGAATAAGAACTGAAGCATATACATGTTACTTATATTTAAATTTTGAGGGACAGGGGCTTAAGAGGGACTGTGATGTGAACTGTGAGGTGTTTCAAGGTGGCACTCTCTTCACCCCCACAGCCTTGCATCATTTGTTTCTAAATGGTTGCCTGTTGTAATCATATCTTTATTGGGACCCCCAAAATTAAAATAAGCAGCACTTTCTTTTCTTTGGTCAGATTTTGAGCCCATTCATAACAGCTGGGACCCAAAATACTGTAACAATTGCCTCAGCTACAAGTCCAGCTAGGAGGCCTTTTTAAATGGCCGTTTAAACTCTAGAAAAGGCAACAGAAAACACTTTTCTGGGATATATGAGAAGCTCTGAGACTTTTCCAGAAGTGAGATTCAAGATGCTTTTTTGCTTTTTTTTTTTT
>VXBI01006641.1:977073-1122397 GCA_013397375.1 Toxostoma redivivum
TTTTTTCTTTTTTTTTTTTTTTTAGCTGCTAACAAGCAGGTCTTACCCAGCTGAGCAGAACATCTGGCACCTCACCATGGGCTGCAGGTGATGGAGAGCCAGACTGAGACAGATGTGACCACTTACCTGCATCAACACTCCTGCTGTACTCAGGGCTCCTTAGGCAGTGAGGGAAGCACCACACAGCCTTTCTGAGAAATTCGGAAAAGTTACATGGAGCTAGCAGAGATTTACAAGTTCTGGTATCTGAGGAGTAAAAAAAAAGGCATTTATTGTTATTGATTAAATTTCCCTGTGCTCAGCACAGAAATATTGCATAGAAGTGCTAGAAATATATTTACTTTGCTCATAATATTATGATGTGCACAAATCTTTTATTTAAAATCCCTCAGTAAAGCTCCTGCATAATTAAAGTTCCTAATGCTTAAATACTCTTTCTGCATAATCATACAAAGCCAGCCTATGATTGTGTGGTCCTCTTGGCTTTGAGAATTAGGAGAAAACACTTCAAGGCAAAACATGATTTTTTAGCAGACTGTGGTGTAATGAGTTTCTGTGGGAAAGCCTTCCATTGTTTAACTTACTGTAAACAGCACTGCTTTTTATGAAATAATAACAGAAGTTCTTACAAGAGTCAGTGACAGCTTTTAAAGTATCATGATGCATAACATGCATTTTTTACTATTTGTGTTTTTAAACTGTTTTGTTGTTCCAAAGAAACAAACAAGCCCAACACAACCTAATTGCTCCTTATATGAAAATCACAGTGAATAAACTCAGTTTCTATAAACCTTCCCAAAGATTAAATACAAGAACCAAATAAATTTGTATTTTGGTACATAGGGATGAGGTTATTACCACTGATAAGTCTAAATTATCAGCTGCCAAGACAATAACTTTGTTATGATCTGAGGTCCTGAATGCATATGGAATAAATTAGGGAAAACCCACATTCTTTGCCAGTTTTGATCATTAGTCCTTCTTACCTTTGGTAATTAATTTTTTTTCTTCTCTGCTGGGAAATGCCAAACAGTAGAGAGAAGAAATGAGAATGAACTCTCTCTTCACTAGCAATAAAAACTGGCATGTCCTTTCAGCTAGAGCAACTTCAGCAACATCCTGCTTTGTAAGTTTTTTGACTATCCTGCTCTCAAAGTGACAGTAAATGGTTGCAATTCTCATAGATTAGGGAAATTTCAGCAAATAAACACCCTCACTGATAATTTTGATCACACAGAGTTCTGGGTTACTTTCCTTGCAGCACAATAAGATCTGAGCATTCCCCAAGGGATGAAACTGGGAAGTTGTGCTAATATGGGAAATGAAGAGAGTGAGAGCCTGTGAGAGCCCTGCAGCCCCTCAGCATGGACTTCAATACAGTCTTTGTTTGGAAAGGCAAGAGGAAATATCCTGGTCCAAGCTTTTCTGTTGCAGCAGTTCCTTTCCATCTTGGTTGGTCCTCCTTTCCTCCCATTGTTAAAGAGAATTTGGAAGAAAATACAAATTTGGGATGAGGGTAGTCAAATACCCCGAAGGAATCTATGAGCAACGTGCATAAATCTGAAGTTTAACCCTCCTGGGAGTTGGATAATTCTTTCCAGCAGATTGCTGACACTGGCAGGAAAGCATCAGCTCACTGGTGTGGAGGAAGAGGAGAGCAAGGCCCCTGGTGGGAGCAGCCCAGCCACGCTCTGCCTCCATTGCCTGTGTGCACAAAAGGCTGAGCCCTTTTCCCAGCTAATCCATGGAAAGATCCCTGTGATAAAGTGGCCATCCCACAGCAGCTCAGGAGCATTCCTCCACATCCTCCCCTTGTATCCAGGCAACAGCTGCCAGCAGTCAGGGCAGGGGTCCGGGCACATTTCCACTGACGAGGGCAGAGAGGGCAGAGGGCAGAGATAACTTATTGATTAACATTGGGATCATTAGCATATTCAAATAGTTCAGCTTCTTGTTTGAGGCACTGAACTGCCATCCAACTAATGGATAAAGACACACTGAGAAAGTGTTTTAGGTGAAGGATTAACTGTAAAATTCCATCTCCTTGCTATATGTATTTAATCCTTCCCTTTGCTCTTCTGTTCACCAGCCCTCCTAATTTGTATTTCTATTGAATATTGACTTTGTGATAAGTTCAGCCCCCTGTGTTAGCCAAGACTGTAGGAGCAGATGGCAGAAATTTAGGTACACACTATCCAGCTGTTAGCAAAGGTATTTTGGTTTCCTACACATTATGGAATATTAATTATAGACAGATTAGATAGAAGAAGGAGCATAGCAATTTTTCAAGCGTGATTACAGTGAAAAATAGTGACAGGTAGCTTCTTCCATGAAGAAAATACTTTAATAATGTCTCTATTTTCTCACAGAGAAAATTCAAAATCAATGGAAACTTGGTTTGATACCCAGAAATCCTTTAGAAAATTACAGTATCAGGCTAGATATTGTATAACAGAGTACAGAAACCCCAGTTAGCAAAGCAAACACATTGGCAGTGTCACATGTCAGCAAATAAAATAGCTCAATTTAAAACACTTAGTTCATGTAATGTAGATCCCAGTTTTATTTAATTCAGCAAGTTGTCAGAATAATTCTCCAGAATGGAAACAATTTTTCTCATTTTGAGAAAAGAGCTTGTGTGTAAAAAATCTCAGAGCAAAGCACTCGTAATAAGAAGCCAGCATATTGTTTGAGGTTGATATTAAATACCTTTATTTCATATAGAATATACTTTCTGCATATAAATAATAACCTGAAATCAAGAAAATAAACCCAAATGGTAGACATTACCTCCATTCCTTTGGAAACAAAATAAGGGAAGCACTTGAATAAGTACTGAAGTAACTGGGGGGACATTTCCTTCCATGCCTGTGGAATGAGAGGGATCTCCAAAAATCCCCTCACCTCAGCAGCAGCTCAGCTCAGCAGGGAGCAAACTCCAGAGCTCTTAGGGAGGTGTCTCTCCTCCTTTGAGTCACTCCCTCTTCAGACATGGATGGGTCTCTGCTAAATGGTTGAAAATGCATTTAGGTCTTATTTTTTCCAGTGGGTTAAAACTTTTAGGTGGATTAGTGAGTGATTTCCTTAACCTGGCTGTGGCATCAGGTTATAATGGTGTTCTGGATGTCTGGCTGAAAGACAAAAAAGCGTATTTCAGATGGAATCATGCCTGTGGCTGTAGAAAACAGTCTGGAGGGTTAAGATTTAGTTGGGAAAAAAAACCCAGCCAATCAAAAAGTGCTGAAGCAGTGTAAGTACAAAAAGGGCTGTTCATACCATAGGAATTGTGCTGCTCCATTGCTTATGTCACAAAAGTTTTAACGATGCATCCCTTGGATTCATCCCACAGAAGTTCATCCTAATTAACTCCTGGTGACTCTACTTGCAGCAGAGCACAGGTGAACCAAGCCTGCAGTTCATGCCCAGAACAATGGGTTTATAAACAGAAAGCTGCTGACAAAATACAGGAAAGCAGCCCAGATATTCTTAGACAAAAACTCTGAGGAACAATGGTGATGTGAATTACTGTTAATAGAAACATATTGAAATTATCCATCAAAGAGATTGATGATAAAAATGAGACTTGGTCCAGATTTATATTCTCAATATTTTAACTTTTTGAGTAGAGCTGGAATTGTTCTTTCTGGCTCAAGAGACCATGGAGGGCAGCAAATTGCTCTACCCAGTGCACAGGGGCTGCACCTGGACCAGGGCAGCCCTGGGATCCATCCATGCTGGGGCTGAGCAGCAGGAGCAGCCCTGGGAGAGCCCTGGGGAGCTGTGGGGCAGAGCTGGGACCCCAAACCCCCCTGCCCTGGGCTGAGCCAGCGTGGGCAGCAGGGCAGGGGGGATTCTGTCCCTCTGCCCCCAGGTGAGACCCTGAGCACCTGCAGAGCTGCCCCAGCCCTGGGCCAGCACAGCAAGGAGCTGGAGCTGCTGGGAGAGCCCAGAGGAGGCTCCAGGATGAGCAGAGCATGGAGCAGCTCTGCTGGGAGGAAAGGCTGGCACAGCTGGCATTGTTCACCTGCAGAGGAGAAGCTTTGGGCTGAGCTCAGGGTGGCCTTGCAGGGCCTGGAGGAGCTGCAGGAAAGATGGAGAGAGACAATTGGCAAGGGCTGGAGGGACAGGACACAGGGAATGGCTCCCAGTGCCAGAGGGCAGGGCTGGATGGGATCTTGGGCATTAGGAATTGTTCCCTGGCAGGGTGGGCAGGGCTGGCACAGGGTGCCCAGAGCAGCTGTGGCTGCCCCTGGATCCCTGGCAGTGCCCAAGACCAGGTTGGACATTGGGACAGTGGGAGGTGTCCCTGCACACAGTGGGGGTGGGATGAGATGAACCTTAAGGTCCCTTCCAACCCAAACAATTGTATGAATTCATGGAGTGAGATTTTGCACTCCCATTTTCCTTTCAGTAAAATGTTAGGGCTGGATTTAATTCTTTAAATTCACTTGCCTGTGAACCAGACTGGCATGGGTATCCTCTACTTCCTGCATCACACACCTTGCTGAAGTTCTGGATGTCACAGGACCTCAGCATGGCACTAAACACCAATGACTTAGCTGCTAATCCCTAATCCCTAATCTCTTGGTTTACTGTCAATCTATTCTGCTCAATAGATTTTCAAATTACTAAAGTTAATATATGCAGCATAAAAAGTTCAAACAGCACTGAGCAACTTGGACAACCGTTATGAAAAGAAAAAGGAATACCAAACAGAAGGAGAATCAAAAGAACTTCTACAATGAGTATTTCCAAAATGTAAAGCTCCAATTACATAACTTTTAAACATTAACTGAAGAAATAAAAGAGTAAGGAGTGGAACTGTATGTGGGTAATTTCTGAATGGAAGCACAATTAATTCCAACAATATAGTCCATGGAAATGGTCCAAAAGTCTCAGTTGAATTATCAGATAAGATATTACTTGTCTGAACACTTTATATATTTGCAACGTGTTGTTCATGACCAGTGACAGAAAGTATGAATTAGTTTCATTTCTTTCTTGTCAAACTATTTGCTTAGATTTTAAAGGAAGGAAATAACCATTGTCAGTCATATGAATTGAGTATATCATTATGTAGAAGCAGGCTTTAAACAGCAAAATATGATCATGTCAAAAGAGGTTGCTTACCTACCAATTTTGTGAAAGTCATGATTTGAATATCCTCTGACTGATATCCCAACAATGCATCTCATCTTACACTTTGGATCACATAATTTCCCTTGTGAGTCTCACAAATGGAGGGAAAAGAAAAGGCTCAGAAAGTTTGCTTTCACATTTTCTGTTTAAAGAAAATCAACATTTAAGATTTATTTGTCCACACTCCTACTTTCAATTTAACATCAAAATCCGTTCCATGTGTTTCCTATTCACAAGCTTTTTTTTGAAGTTAATAGGACAAGTGCAAGAGTTCTTCTGTGGATATTTTATGGTTTTTAAAATATATTTATTTTAACAGCAGACCTTCACTCTGTGTATTTTCTCCCAAACAGAGCTCTAAAATAAATTGGTTCCTGAGGATCAATTTTTCCTGTCATCTGTTGTGCAACAGCATCAGGGATAAGTTCCTTACAAAACAATTTTAACATCCTTTTCTTCTTCAGTAAGACTTTGGATCACATATAATTGATAATATTTCTGATGTAAAGAAAAGCTTGAGCTAGTACCAGTGGCTTCCTTTACCTGGGTAAAGTGTCCAGCAGTTTGTTAGCTGGGTCTGACCCAATAAACTTGAGTTTATTTCTATTTAACAGCCCCTAACTTTTCCAGACTTTTTAAATAATTTGTGTAAAATTTCTTAACACAAGCTTAAGTCAGCCTGGAAAAATAAAAAAAAATATTGGGAAAATGGGACAAAAAAAATCCCTCAACTTAAGGAATGTAAATTCTTTTGCAATTTTTGTTAAACCAAGAATTGGCACAAAGCCTTGCTCATAAGGAAGGAATATGAAGCATCATCACCAAGGCTCGTAACCTGGTGTAGCTTTTCCCTGTACACACCATAAAAAAAAATATCCCATTTGGCTGTGCTGAGTTCACACACCCTGGGAGGGGGAGCGAGAGAGAGGGCAGGGGAGAGAGAGAAAGCCTTTGGTGGTATTTTAAAAGAAACAGATGACAAGGTAGTTTTGTGTCTGGCTTTTTGCCTTGGTTTTTGTTTCTATTCCCAGCCAGCAGCAGCCCTGCCCTGGGCCAGGGAGTCCCTGAGACCCTCGGTGTTCCTCCAGCTGGAGTGAGACACAGACACTTCCCTCTATTTCAGGAGCCTGCAGGTCTGGCTCAGCTCCAGAGCAGGATTCCAGTCTGCACAAATCCATTTGAAACAGCTGACACAGCTCACACCATCACTGCCACTGCTGGGAGGCATTGCTTGGTGTCTGCCTGAGATAATATTTGGAACCTGATACACCCAGACAAGAAGTTTCCCTTGCACACTGCCTCAAATGCTTCCCGTAAAGTAACCTCAGGTAAAACAGAAATGGTCAGCCTTGAGCTTACATGGCTACATAGAGAAAGCCATAGCCTGCTAATTAGGTGTCTAATTAGACAGTACTGACTCTCATGCCCTTTCTGAAACTCTGACATCAAATACACAGTAGAGACTTCTGAGCATGACAGAAATGGAATCACCTCTCTCATTTTCGAAGCATTAGCTACTGGTGATAGGGGGTTGTACTGTGCTGAAAGAGGTGTGTGCAAGCAAAGGCTGAAGTGAAGGTAATCACTCCATTAAATATTTCACACACAGTATATTTTCCTTAGATTAAACACATTAAGTCCCTTTGAACCCAAGCTGAACAAAAAGAAGCAAAATGTCAAGCTATTATGTTAACATTTTCCAACCTCAGGTCTTTATCAGCTCTCTGAGACAAAGACCAAATCGAGCTTTCATGTCTGAACATGGCAGGTAGGATGCAGGTGGTGCAGCACTACTGTCAGACATTTGGATCATTCCTCACCAAGCAGAGAGAAAAATGTCAGCCGAGATGTTCATACAGAACTTGACATTTGGGTAAGCGAATATAACCTTCAAATCTGGCTTTCCTTTTACATGCAGCAGAAAAATACAAAAGTAATGGAGACAGGCAAAGCAGAGTTTGAAATAATCATAGCACAACATCTTATTAGTCCAGATCCTGCCTACAGGGTCTAATCTGAGGCCTTGTTCCAGCAGCTGTGTGTCACCTCAGAAATGAACTATAAAAAATTCAAATAGAGAGCAGCTCTGTGTATTTTTCAACTCCAGCCTAGTGAGGTCATGATCTCTAAAATGGTTCTGCCAGGGAGTGCTGTGCCTGCAGCTACAACCTACAAATGTAGGACATGCAGAACATGGAGCACTCACTTTCTCCCTCAATATTTGTTAGAGGAACCCCAGCACGTCCCAAAGAGAAAGTGCCTCTCCCCCTGCCAGTCTGTGACACATCTGAGTCTGCAATTAAAGCTGGAAGTTGGTAAGATGAGCATCACCCTCTATAATTCACTCTTAAAATGATGTTATTGAGTTCAGAATGAGAGGTGTAAACAGCGCTGAAGGGTGGAATGTGGAGAGGTTTACAGCTGGCCTGCAAGCCAGAGAGGGTTAATGAATAAAGGTTATTTCTCAAAAGTTTTCTATCAAGGCCATTGGCCTGGAGACCAAGAAGAGAAGAAGAAGATAAGCAAGAAGAAACCTGCAGCTGGGAAAAGAATTTTTAGAAAAGTTTTGGGAAAAACAGAGGCATAGATGTTTTACACCAATGCAGGTTGTGTTGATCCATTGTAACCAATGAACAAAGTGCAAACTTTGTACAGTGTATAAAAGACAGCTGGCTGTTGTAATAATGAATTGTAGTGTGTCTATTTGTATGTCGTGCCTGCCTCTACAGTGACAGTGGCAAACATCCCCCATTGCAATTCTCCAAATGCCAAGAATGAGTCTGCGTTTCCCCCTAGGCTTTGCTACCCCAAACAACTCATTAGAGGTTTAAAATGAACAGAGAAAAGAAAGAAACAGAAGGAATAAAACAAAAATGAGGGAGTGCTCCTCGAGTGCTGTGTCCAGTTCTGTCCCCTCAGTTTAGGGAGGACCTTGAGACACCTGAGCACATCCAGAGGAGGTGACAAGGCTGGAGAGGGGCTTGGAACACAAACCCTGTTAGGAACAGCTGAGGGAGCTGGGGGTGTTCATCCTGGAGAAAAGGACACTCAGAGTGACCTTACCACTCTCTACAGCTCCTGAAAGGTGGCTGTGTCAGGTGGGGCTGGTCTCTGCACCAGGCAGCACTGACAGAACCAGAGGACACAGCCTCGAGCTCTGCCAGGGGAAATACAGGTTGGATTTTAGGAAAAAGATTTTACTGAAATAGTGATAAAGCACTGGAATGGTTTGCCTGGGGAGGTGGTGGAGTCACCATCCCTGGATGTGTTCAAAAAGACTGGATGTGGCACTTGGTACCATGTTGAGGTGTTAGGGCATGGGTTGGACCTGATGATCTTGGAGGTCTCTTCCAACCTCATGATTCTGTGATTCTGTGATTCTGTGATTCTGTGATTCTGTGAGTGCTGCTATCAGCACTGACTCTGGCTTTGGAAGAGTGCTCTGAAAAAACCCCACACAACACAGAGGCAGATTCATCATATTTGGTTTGGTTCTGTTGCAACTCAATTTTTAAAAACAATTTGTATCACACCATTAACAGTGATTAAAACTAAGAGTTAAAAAAAAAAAAAACAAACCAAAAAACAAACCAACAAAAACCTCAGAGCTAAATTTCAGCTAGTTTGTCCAGAAAAACCCCTTTTTGACAATTTATTCAAAGATTTCCAATTGACACAATTATTCTAGGATATGCATTTTAGTTACTCCATTTAAAAATTTCATCAAGATTTTCCAGATATATTTTTCCCTGATATAATTTTGAATAAGTTCTATGACCATAGAATCTTAGGATGGTTTGGGTTGGAAGGGACCTCAAAGCCCATCCAGTGCCACCCCTGCCATGGGCAGGGGCACCTCCCACTGTCCCAGGCTGCTCCAACCCCTCCCAACCTTAATAACAGAGATAACATCATGGACTTAGACCAGTATGACCCAGTTTGATTACCCCAAACAGGATTTAAGAGATGGTATTGAAGTCAAATAAGGGAAAAATACCAATGAGGCCTTGCTCTTTGGAAATAGGGGTGAGAACAGCCCATGTTGCTGCAGAGCTCCACAGCCAGCAAGAGAAATCCTCCAAGGGTTGAATTTTTAAGGTGCTGGACACCAAGAAGGTTTGCACAATCTTGCTCACTTTTGAAATATCTATTTTCTAAATGAGAACCAAGCTTTTGAAATTTATATCCTAAGTCTTCCACAGAGGCAAGCAATTTCAAAAATATGTGGTTTTCCATAGCTTTTCTCCATAGCAGCACTGTAACTTCTGTTAAAGAGTCACTCTGGAAAATATGGTGTTGCTTTTAGTATAATTCTCAAATTAAAAAACCAAAAAACCAAAAAAACCAAACCAAAACAAAACAAAAAAACCACAAAACCACCAGAAAACAAACAAGGAATTTTGCTGTTGATAGTAAATTTTGCTATAGAACCTCAAACACCATCATGTAAATCTCTTTACCATGCAATCAAAATAACTTCTCCCACAAAAGGATCCACAATCACAACACTAAATCAAGCAACCACCTCTTCTCACACATGGAAAGTCTGGTCTCAGTTCAGCAATTACATAAAAGTACAGAATTAACAGTAAATAAAACAAAATTTGTCTCCTACCAGACACTGAAATTGTCATGAAGCAATATCTCTCCAGAATTTTTAATATCAGAACACAGGAAGGATATGAAAAACTCGTCAAGAACAAATCTCCTCTTTAGCAAACCAAGAAAACACTGGACCTGTCAAAGCAAACATGAACAGAGCAACAAATTATGGATTTGTGTTATGAGTTGTGCACATGTCATAGGTTCAAGAGATTCAGATTCTCAGCGATTTTAAATCTAAATGGCTCCAAATATTTGAGGCCATTTACCTCATCTGAATAAGGACTGGCTTAGCAATGAACAAGGCTATTCATAAGCAGCAATGTTAAGCTCCCTGCTCGACAAGAGCTGGAGTTAGACTCAATACATGGATTTGCAGGCCTGATAAAAGGTGTGTCTGCTACAACCTCACTGAGGTTGCAGCACAGCAGAACATTTGCATCCCAAGCTTCTGTCAGCGAGCCAGATGCCTTTGATTACATAACAACCTGATCAGCATCTTCGGGCAGATTTCTTAGTCTGCAGCACCTCCTTGAAAGTGAATGGAAATTGCTCACTGAGGGCCTCTGTGTGGTGTTCTGGCACTGCTTCCTTCTGACCTGTCATATTTCCAACTCCTTGTATCAATTGGGTAATTTCCTCCAAAAAAAAAAAAAAAAAAAAAAAACAAAAAACCCCCAAACCAAAACAAAAACAAAAAAACCNAAAACAAAATACCCCCAAACCAAACCAAAACCAAAAAAATCTTTTCATTTCAATAATATCTAAATGAAACAGAGAGAATGACAAGTGCAAGACTTCCTCTTTTCATTTGATGCAATTTCTCTTGGTGGAGATGAGCCTTAAACAGAATTTGCATTTCTTTTCCTCTTTCCAAATTTTTTCATCTCCTGTCCCTTAAGTAATATTGTGTTGGGTCCCTGCAATGATGTAGTGTAAAATTGCATATTAAAGCAAAAAACCCCAAGTTTTCAGTGCATATCACTAAAAGAAATATACAGCTACTATTTAGTGCAGCTGTGGCAGTAATTGTGTGGGGGAATACTGGGAATGCTAAGAGGTGACTGGGTAATAAATGACTCCATGCACCATCACAGAATCAGTTTGGTTGGAAAAGGCCTTTAGGATCATCAAGTGCCACTGATAACCCATCACAGCCACCACTGACCCATGTCACATTTATCTGAATAGTAGGAATAAAATCAAATTCACATCTGCCATCCAGAGCCAAGCAAAAGAGGTGTCAGTGATTGGAGAGTGGGACTAGAAAACCTTTGAAGGTCCCTTCCAACACAAACCATTCCATGACTTTACTACACCTGGGTGCTCTGAGTGAGGTCAGGGCAAAGCATCATGAAATCCAAAGTACTTCCAGCAGTGAGATATTAACTCTTAGAGAAAATGGCATTAAAACCACAATATTTGGTGGTTTTTAATGAACATTATCTCCAGATTAATCAAAAAGCCATGTGAGAAGTTCTCAGTAAAACCTATCTGGAGACTCAAACCACAGGAGACAGCATTTGTAAAATTAAACCCATGCAAAGAGGTTGAGATAAGGTGTGAAGTCATTTGGAATATTGTCATTTTCTCCTCTATGTGCCAGAGAACACACAGCAAAGAAATTCAGATGTGCTTCAAATAAGGTCTAATTACTTCTAGACTAAAATAAAGGGATTAAAATATGTCCAAGGATTATTAAGAAAGGAACGTTCAAGCAGATATCAGTTTTAGCAACAAAGAATGAATTCCAGCTGAAAAAGGCATAAAAGCAAAAATTTCATCTCTTAAATAATATAATACCATTATAAACTTTTATAAAATACTGGGTTTGCAACAAATTTAATCTTGTTCTGGAAGACCTATGGAATTCTCTAGTCACTAGAGGTCACTATTACTTTTGAATCGTTCAAGTCTGCTGACTTCTAAATCTTCTTCAAAATGTTCTCAATTTGAGAACATGCCTCCATGAAATATATTCATGTTAAATAAGGGTACTTGGAATAGATAACTGAGTGTCTTCCTGAGAAAAATAAGTCCAGAAGTACAGGTCAAAAGTTCTGGTTAGGAGAGTGTTTTAAAATATTGAATTTATCACAGTCCTTCCAACCACAGGTTCATTCCAGTGACTCCAACAATAAAGAATATTGAGATGAGGTGCCCCCAAGAACATCCAAGATTGTCTTGGCGCTCTTTCAAGTCATAAGCCACCAGAAAAGGGAAAGAAAATCAAGTAGAATGGCTGGCCCATGAGATATTCGGGCATTGACTCATCAGGAGTCCGTAAGACAACAGAACAAGAAGTGATGACTGATATTTGAGGGAAAAAATTAAAAAGAGAAAAAAAACTGTTGAAAAATAAAGGATTTTGGGGTGTTTTCTGGTCCTGGTCTAATATCTATTGCTGCTCTGACCTACATTAAAGTTGTTTGTGTGAGGGATTTGCTGCAGAGCTGTCACTGCTGCTGCCCCCACACCACATTTCTGGCACTGAAGTCGCCTCCTCATTGTTTCCATTTTCAGCAGGAGGTTGCTGAGGGTGAAGACTAAGCAAAAAAAACCTTTCAAAATTATTTTCCTTTTCTAAATGCAAACACAAGACATTAATGAGTCTGATCAAGAAGTCAGGGACATGCAGTGTCTGTCCAGTCCTTGATGCACCCAGGAGGCAGAGCTGCTCAAAGGGCTGCAAGGGATGTCCTGTGAGGAGCTCAGGACTCTGGGCTGGTTGAACTCGGGAAAAGGGAGCATGAGGGTGACCTCACAGGGGAAGGAACATGGGATCTACTGATGGGACAGGGGAATAGCTCAAAGCTCTTCCAGATGAGGTTTCACCACACCTTAGGAAGCATTTCTTTAGTGCTTGGTCAGAGAGGATGACCAAGCACTCGAAAGGCTTCTTAGAGAGGTGGTTGAGGCCCCAGGTCTGTCAGGGTTTAGGAGCCATTTGGACAATGCCCTTGAGAACAAGCTCTAGCTTGGTCAGCCCTGAACTGCTCAGGCACTTGGATTAAGTGATGGTTGTGCTCCCCCACCATGGAAATAGTCTGTTCTATTCTACTGAAGGTCAAAGGTGGAGGTGCGAAGATAAAGGAAAATCCATATATATTGACTGGAGTCAAAATAAAAGTCCAATTTTTGCTCCACAAAGAACATTGAGATGCCATATGGACTTAGGATTCAGAGTGCACAAAACAGAAACAAAATTCTGGATGTGATTTTGAGCATTGAGCAAATTCCCTGCCTGGGGAGGGCAGATCATCAGTAGTTAAAGTATAAATCAGGTCAGAGCTGCAGGTCCCACTGCCAGCTGCACTGTTTGGCACCAAAGACGTCATATGAGCAGGTTTTGGGTGCTGCAGAGGGAGCAGTAGGTGCTCCCAAAAACTGTGACATCCCCTTAGATAATTTAGATTCTCTCCCCTTCAAGGCCTTCCTGGCTGGTTGGCTTCCTAGGATAATTTTTGTTATTGCTTATATAAGATTTTGCCTCATTTATATAAGATTAAGGACTTCTAAGAATCAGAATATGTATATTTACCTTCCCTATATTTTCTGCTCTTATAATGATTAATCCTCCATCTATTGGCAGTATTTGTCCCATTTCCCCTCACCTTGCAGCATGAGCTTCACCTTCATTTGATTGCCTGGAGATGCAAACAACCTCCCCACCAAAAAAGGCAACAAAAATGTCACAACCAACATAGTGGGAGTCTGGGAATCTTCCACACCTTTCCTGAGGCAATATCAGGGAACTGTAAATCCTCCATGAATTACAACAATTCCCAAGCTGAGTCAGCAGGTGACCTAATGCCACTGCACAAGATGAACCCAGAGATCTCAAAATCCTCTCTTCATTTCCACACTGTCCATCCCCACCTCCCAGAGCACTGTGTTTCTTGTATCTTTTTTCCCCCATTTAATCCTGGAATAAGAATATAAGGCTATTAAAATGCCAGTTTGTGTGGCTGGAAAATAAAACCCTGCCCAGTTGTTATGTCTGTTACCAAAACAAGGTGAGTTCTATGAGCAAGGAGCTCCTTTAAGGGAGACCAAAGGAAAAGATTTGGCCAGATGGGCTCAGTTTGCACAACGACTGTTTCATGTTGCTGTGCTCTTAGAAAACAAATGCTTAAAAATCAGAAATCTAAGAATTATTCCTCTTTCACAATAGTGGAAAATGAGTCTCTCCTTACAAAGACAGAGAAGAGACAGCCTGAATAAGCTGTTAAAACCTATGAATGGCTGTCTCAGCCATTCATAAGTTCTTTGTGCAGTAAACACAGCAAAGAAGGAAATTTAGTGAAGGGATGTATTTACTGATGAAGAACAGGGAGACAAAACATGCAGCATAACTAAAAATATTCTGCCACAAAACCCTCCTGATTGCAGAAAATGTAATCCCATAATCAGAGATTTGCAATCCTCGTGGCTGGCATAAAGACTTTACAATTCTGTTGAAGAACAGAGTCTATAGCAAAGCGTTCTTTGTATACAATAGTTTCAGCAAATAGAATTGTATATGTATTCAACAAATGTTAATGCCATTCTAAGAAGAATTAAAACCAGACAGTGTGGGGAACACAAAGGTCAATCAGAGTCACATTAAAAACATTCTGTTCCATCTTTTAGCCATTCAGAAGGCAAGGGAGATCATTGTGCTTTGGAATGAAAAGGGAATGTATGGGGGGCAGTAATTTCTTCTTGCCATAGAAAGAGCTGGTAGTCAGAAAAAGAGCCTGTTTAATGGTTTTATTTGCAGGAAAATGCAAGTAAGAGAACAGCTGTGCTAAACCACTGTTTGTCCTTGTTTTTAAACAAAGCATAATCACTAAATGTGATGGATGCAGAGGCAAAATAACCAAAGTTAGGTCTGGTTCGAGCCTTCACTCATTTCCAAGTCATTTTCTTGCTTCAGATCTGTTCATTTGAGGTTTCTGCTCCTAACAGAATTGTAATTTCTTTCACAATACATTGATTTTTTTTTCGCTTCAACAAATTCAAGGGCTGACACTACTTTAGCACTGATTTTCCCCTGTAATCTCATCTCTGGCTCCTAGTTAACCCTTGTTACATAAGAGAGAAGAAGAAGTCCATCCATCATGTTTTATCTATTTTTACCGTTCTCAAGTTTGAGTAAGGTTACCTGGGTTCAATATTTTTTTAATTATAGTGTTGAAATTACAGTGACTGTGGTTTCACAAATAGACACATCAAGATCAATAGTCAATTTGATCTGGAGAAGCTTTTCTTCTTTTATACCATGTCAGATAAAAGAGAATATCCATGGTTACTGCTATTAATATTTATACCACTCTCTAAGAGGAAAGAAAAATGCTAGACAACAGAGCTGGACATTGATTGTTGTACAGGTTATTGTGCAGCATTAAAAAGAGGTGCCTGAAAATGGGACTGAGGATCATCTTCCACATTGCCTTCAGCCCAGGGAGCTGAGAAGGGACAGCAGAGTAAAGCCAGTTCATCCAACTGCAGAATATCCAATACTTGGTGTTCAAATGGCTTCTTCCAGTGCTCTCCTTCAGAAGGACAGGGAGATGCAGGAGGGGCTTGGCAAGGGCACAAGGATTTGAGGGTACTGAGGGCAAATGCCCAACCCAGCCAAACTACAGGGTTCCTCCCTGCCATGTTCTGAGATTTCCTTCATATCAGTGAATAAATGTGTTTTGCCGTGTGAATTTGGGCTGAAGTGCAGGATGAGCCCCCCACTCACAGGGAAACAGCTCAGGGACCCTAAATGTCCACATGGGGTGGGGAGAGGAATGAAAGGCTGGATAATCCCTCAGCTCCATGTGCTTGGCCTCTGGCTCTGGCCAAGCCCTTCCACTGTGGGCAGAGGGTCCATTCCCCCAAAACTTCAGGGGTTGTTTCAGTGAAGTCCTGCCCTGTGTTTTTCTCCTCTCCAGTGGGCTGGGATGGTGACATTGGGCACACACCAGCACAAACTGGTCCCACAGCACATAAAGATGTGCACTGAGCTGCCCGGATTAGAGCTGCCACTGCTTAGGGCACCCAGAAGGAGAGTTTTATACATATTTGCCTTTCTCAGGTCACAGAGAATCATTAAGGCTGGAAAAGCACTCCCAGCCCATGGAGTGCCCCATCCCCACCTTGTCCCCAGCCCAGAGCTCTGGGTGCCACCTCCAGCCCTTCCTGGGACACCTCCAGGGATGGGCACTCCAAACCTCCCTGGGCAGCCCCTGCCAATCCCTGCCCAGCCTTTCCATGGGGAAAGTGCTGCTGCTGCCCCCCCTGCCCTCCCCTGCCCAGCCTGAGGCCGTTCCCTCTCCTCCTGTCCCTGTTCCCTGGAGCAGATCCCAAATCCACCCCCGGCTGTCCCCTCCTGTCAGGGAGTTGTGCAGAGCCACAAGGGCCCCCCTGAGCCTCCTTTTCTCCAGGCTGACAAATTTCACCCAGGAAATCTGCCCAGGAAGTCTCTTTTATCACAGTCTCAATACCCCAATCAGAATGGGGCAACTGAAGATAGGGACAAGTTCACACAAATGTCCTGAAGCCAAAACTGTTGCTGCACCCTGGCTAGGAGTCAGTGCTGTGGAACAGGTGGGGGCTGGAAAAGAGGCAGAAAACAAAGGTTTTGCAGAAAAGACAAAATGTTAATTCAGCTCTAGGAGTGATTTTCTTTTTTAATATGAAACCTGTGTTTTAGGCAATGCTGTGCAACTGGACAGGTTGCACCAGGCAGCTGAAGTGTGAACACCTGCCCTAATGCCATGTGCTAGGAACAGGCCAGGCATCCTTCAAACTCCCCTTTCAGTGGGTGGATCTTAGCAATAATCATGAAAAAACATGCACAAGAGTTCTTGTGCTCAGAATCTAATGGTGTTTATTTATCCATCCTTATGATGGTTGTTTATCCATCCTTCAACACAACCTTCCATAATTGCCAAAGTGCTTTAAAGAAGGAGTTACAACAGCACCACTGCTGCTCCCCTTTGGAAAGACTACAGGATAAGCAGCTGTGGGTTTAGCAACAAAGATCAGCAATGGCAGGCTTTATCCTGGAAAGTCCTGGTTCTGTGGGAGCTGCACTGCCAGTGGGATGCAGTGCTTTTGCCTCCCTCAGCGCTGTGAGCACAGAGCACAGATGTCACATTCTCCATGCACACACGCAGTGCATGTGTCACAGGCAGCTAAGGCAAAAATGGCTTGGTTTATTTACAAATGTATCTCAAGCCCAGAACATAAATAAATCACTGACAGCAGATACCTGCCTGGCTCCTTGCTGCCCAAAATCTCTTCCTGCATTAATAAAAACCTCCTTCTCAGTACAGATTGATTCCTTCTCCAAGAGCTGATTCTAATAAGAAAGATTAAGGTGGAAAAAACTTGTCTGCATAGTCCCACTGCCTCTCTGCAGTGACTCCTGAGCTGAAATGTATTGTTAGCCTGCTTTCTGGGAAAAATGAAATCTCAGCAGACCACGGGAAATACTTGTAGAACTCTGTACAGCGCCACTGACATCTCCTGACACAGCAGCACGAAGCTGGGGCAACAGGAGGGAGTGACAAACCATAAAGGCAGCGGCAGGAAAGGAGACGAGCAGCAGAAAAGCAGCGTTAGGGACAAACTCGAGGCTGGTGACAGCCAGGAGGTTTGTGCTGTGGCTGGGAGAGCAGGAACAGGAGGGTGGGAGGGGAAGGCAAAGGCAGAGAAGTGAGCAGTGCTGGCTCTGGCTGCCCCCAGGGCTGCTGTCCCCACGCCCCATCACCCCAGTGCTGACTAAGGGGCAGGGAGGAAATAAAATCAGGCTTTGGGGAGACTGCTGTGTGTTTTCAGATTTATAAAGATCACAGAGTCACAAGAAATAACTGGCATTGTGGCATCTAATAAATCTGACAGCACATAGCACTGCTGGCACAGATCCTGAGAACAATAATCACACTGAAGGATAATTTTTAGTTGTTGTCAATTAGACACTACTCAGGTACAGCAGTGGGGAACAGAGAACATTTGTTTTCTCTCTCTTCTTTGTAACTGACGTGTCAAACTTCAGACTTCAGACAAGTTTATTAATTAATTATAAATTAATTGCTTTGCACTTTTAACAAGCCTATTTATACTGTCGTATCTCATTCACGTTTTTTCCTGTACATTGCATGGAAAATCACAGCAAATTTGGGCTCATGGGCACCAACTGTTGCTGCTAAACAATTAAGATTAAAATTTGGACAACTTTTGGATTTGGGGACAAGGGGTTGGTCATTTTTTTATCAGTTCTTCAAAAAATTATGGTGGGTTTTTAGTCTTTTTTTTTTTTTTTTAAATACATGCATATGTATTTAATCAGTTCCTCTGATCGCTGAATACAATTTCTTAAACCCCAGAGGTTTTTATTCCTATTTTACAGGACAAGAAAAGAAGGGACCCTCAAAGTTTGATGCATACATTCCAGTCTCCAACTCCTTCCTAATTTCTATTTATTATTAAACTTTACCTAAACCTTTTTTATTCCAAAGGTATTACATTAGAAAAACAATACATGAACTTTACAGATTTCCATTAATCAAGAATCAAACCCTTCAAGCCTATTTCAATCTCCTTGATTATATCAATTGAACTTCATTAAATTTTGAACTCAGCAATTCATTTGCTTACATGAAATTCTCAAATAATCACCCCATTCATTATAAGTAGCCTAGGTATATCTGGAAATATCAGCTATCATTTTTTAAAACCCTTTCATTTTTGGACAGAATTTGACTTGATTTTTTGATAGATATTGACTGTCAAAAGCCACCTGTAAATTGATCAGATCCAGGTTTTTCACAACGAAAAATGTTCTTTCCAAGTTCATCATCCATTTGGAAAAGTGCTCAGAAAGATGTGTTTTGACTTGGACTTGCAAAAAATCCCTTGTCACATGGGCAAAGTTTGGGTAATATTTATTTAAATTAAATTACCTGTAATGACTTTACTCTATTCCACTTAAGTTGGCACTGTGCAGGTAGCTGCAAATAATTTTCTTTTTGTTTTCATGAGAGCTTGAGAAAATTAATCCTAATTATTTTAAATGGACTGTGCTGACTGTTTAATGTGCTGGTGCTTGAACAAAACACCTACACACCAGATTGCAGAGAAAGAAAGTTGCCACTCTTTTTAGCCCAGAGCTGGAACATTTGGAGAGAAGAGAGAGAACAGTGCAGGGGTGCAAAGCACCAAACCTCTACATTTAGAAGGTGTAGGAAAGGGATCAAGTGGGAGTACCTGATGTGCAGCATTAACTTTCTTAGTTTGGGCAAAAATTCTTCATGTTAAAGAAAAAGTAATCAGGCAGCAATTTATGACAAATGGGGAAAGAGAGAAGAACCTGATTGCAACCAAATCTATATTAAAGTTAATGCATTTGTGACAATGAGTTTGTTTACAAAATATTTGAATTATGTTATGGTGCACACTCTTCAGCTCACTTCAAGCAGTCTGCAAAACCATTATAATTCATCTCCTAATAATAATAATTTTTGTATGATTTTTGCAGAACTTTCCAGAGCCTCAAAAACAAGTCTAAATGCACCCTGCTTTTCAGAACAAACACCACCTATATATCCTGAGACAATAAACTCACATTCTTCACGTTATCAGAACCCCATGTGCATTTTTAAATCAGGTTAATGATGGTACATTCTACCCTGGGAGTGCTCATAAATTTGTCCTGCTGCTTGCCTGATGTTGCTCCCCAGAGCTCTCCTGGGAATTACAAATCTCATATCCATAATCTGCTTTCACCATTTAAAAAAGCTCATTTATTTTACGAGTTCCAGTGCCAGTCATGAGAGAAATGGACTCTGAATTGGCTGTGCTGCTTCTCATTCTCCTTCAGGTGATCCTAATGAGAATTTCCTGCTTAGAAAGGATGATGCAAATCAAGGAAATGGGAATTCATGCATAGGAAGACCTTGTTTTGTGTGAATTGCCTTAGAGGTGCTCCCTGGCACAGGGTGGCTGCCCCTGGATCCCTGGCAGTGCCCAGGGCCAGGTTGGACACTGGGGTTGGAGCAGCCTGGGACAGTGGGAGGTGTCCCTGCCATGGCAGGGGTGGCACTGGGTGGGCTTTAAATCTCTTCCCAGACCAACTATTCTGTGATTAATAATGTACTGAAAAATTCACATTGCTTTTCTTCAACTCTAGCAATCGATGATCTTTTTATAAATCTACAATTTGGCCTAAACAGCACCAGGAGCCACAGCAGCTTCCCCCTGCCACATTCCCAGTCAGGCTGGGCTGACAGCCAGAGCAGAGCCCTTATCCCAGATGGAACTGAGCACAGCCAGGGGCATTTTCACTCCCCACATCTCTGTGCTGATGGCTTCTCACATGCCTGACAACAGGCACCACAAACCAACCCTTCTGGCTTTTAATTCAACTGGCCTGGGTGTAGCCACTCATTGCAGAAAGAAAGCAAAGTCACAGAAGTTTGCTTAGATTAATGCTCATAAAGGGATATAAAAATAGAAAAGCAGGTGGTATTCTTCTTTGACTTTGAGAATATCCAGAATGTGAAAATATGAAACAGAATAGAGCTTCCTTTAAAATTTATAAAAAATAAAGGACATTTTTCTCTGTCTACTGTAGCGAAGAATATTGAGGTGAATAAAAAGAATTGGACATGCTCTGACAAGGCCAACTCAGTAATTTCCTCCTGTGAACTCGTGAACCTCCTGGAGCTGAGCTCCTCACCTCTTAGAACATTCTGACACTTTTAAAGGCAAGGAAGAACCACTACAAGATACATGAAAAAGAATAAAATCTGTTCATCCTTACAGATGGTAGTGGTGGGATAGCTCAATTTGAGTTATTTAAAAGCATTTTGGAACTTGGGAAACCAGGCACTCTGCAGAAATATCTTCTTTTTTCACATGAATTTATCACATCTCAGTAAGTCTTCTTAATTTATGATTTGGTTAATATTGATGAGACCTCTTGTACTAAAATCAGTTCAATGGGAAGAGGAAAAGCTACTGCTTTGCTTCCTTTTCATGTAATTTCATGCATTTCAACTATTCTTATGCTAAGGAGTTGTAACTGAGAACCCCGTGCAGGTTTGCACAGAGGGGGAGAGAAATCAGGAAATATCCAGCAATAAAAGTTGCTGCTGTGAAATCTAAACAAACTACAGAGGTATCAATTAAATGCTTTTAGCTTGGTAGATTAAAGCCAGTAAATTAAACCATGGATTTTAGAGTTGTCCCCACAGTATGTGGTACTTTATCTCCATGGACAGGGAGTTGAAATCAAAACATGTTTCAGCAACAATTTCCTTTTACTTGAGGAATTTCCAACTGAATCCA
The DNA here is from genome assembly GCA_013397375.1 of Toxostoma redivivum. Classification (NCBI taxonomy): domain Eukaryota; kingdom Metazoa; phylum Chordata; class Aves; order Passeriformes; family Mimidae; genus Toxostoma; species Toxostoma redivivum. The sequence goes on from VXBI01006641.1 coordinate 998,140, forward strand.
TCCATCCTGATACTGACATAAATCCAATCTTCTTCCCTCTATGACTAAATATGCACCAGCAAGATTTTTCTGACTCCTTTCCAGAGAAAATTCTGCCTTTTTGTGTGGGTTAGGAAATGTGTTTAGCTCTGACCTTCTTCTGGTAAAATCTATAAAAACTAGAGCTGAGGCTATATAATCTGAAATCTCTTGACTGTGCAATGGTCTGTAGGAGATATAAGAATTAAAAACTCTTCACTTACACAGAAAATATGTTTGGATGAAATTGCAAAACCAAAACTCAGATACTGAAAAAAAAATTTCAAAAAAATAATATTGCAAACCCAAAGTCAACTTGATGGAGATGTTGAAGTGAACACTGGCCACTATGTAGAATTAAAGTTGAACACTGTGGTTACAACTTTATAGATAGAGGTATTAGGCAACCTTAAATGTCCTAGGATAAATGACACTTTTGGAAGGTTTCTACAAAGACAACAGTTTAAAATGCTCTCTAGAAATCTTACGGAGGTTTCTGTGAAAATAGTTCCTGTGAAAAGTGGCAATGTTCTGGTAGTATGGAAGCAGGTTTTTTTGCAGTAGTTCATAAAATTATCCAGTAATATCAAATAACTCGTGCGTTATTCAGGAAGTCTTAATTTCTCCCCATTTTTGCACAATATTACTAAATTCAAAGCCTTGCCATGTGGACCAGTTTTATACCTCTAATCCTGTTTAGCTTATATCCTTGAGGAACTGGATCTCCATCATACAATGGGAATTTTCATAGGTGCACCTGAACCATCACTCACTCCCATTAGCCAAGAATCCCAGGGATCAGCAACTTAATGCTGGACAGTTTAAATGCAACACAAATAAATAGTTTGAAAAAAGACAGTACAGGCTGGATCACTGAAATTTCCCTTGTGATCAAGAAAAATACAAAAATGAAGCACTTCTGATATTTCCTTCAGAATTTGTCTTCAATACAGTTTGGGGTTTTTGAATTTTATCCAAATCATTGAAAAAATCATATTATGATTCTGGCCTTTACTTGCTGTGTTTATTATAAGATTTTCCACTTTTCAAATCCATTATAGCTGTTAAGTACAATACATCTTAATCAGTTGCAAAGGGACCCAACAACAGCAGGTGAAAGCGTTAGAAAAAATAAAAAAGTGATGGCAACTCTCTGCCTATATGAAACTTTGGGGTTTTTTAGTGCTCAGTCAATGCTTTGTATGCCTCTAAACTGGACCAAAGGGCACCAACTTTAATATCAACCACTAAAAAATTACTGTCAGACTGAGCCATTAAAACCACTTGCCCATCCAGAATTTGAGGCTGGATTAACAACTTTGCTATAGAAAAGGGATTTTGCAAACACACATCTCCATCACTTACCATATCATACAATTCTCCATGGTATTTTATGCTGGCATTTGTCATGCAAATCACAGACTTGGGAAAAGGTGCCAAGGACTGGAGTCTTGTTTCCACTGCCTTCTCCAAGTTTGCCTTTCCATTTTCTTATGTAGCCTGAAAATTATGAGCCTTGGCTGTTATAAATGTGAAAATTATAAAAGTCACAGGAGTTGTAAAGTAATTTTTTGTAAGAGTTCACTATTGCCCCTCCTAATATATGAATAGCATTTAAAAAAAAAGAGGAAGGAGAGAGATAAATCAATATCTATAATTTGAAATGTTATTGTTATTTTAAGCACAGAACAGCAAAGCACAGCACCAATATAAATTGAAGACTCAAGATAGCAAGAGATATTAACATTAGGCTCTAAAATTATGCTTTTAAGCATTCTCAGATCTTTAATAAAATCATTCATCTCAGCTCCAAAATGTTAACATATTCCACACAAAGTTCATTGGTGACATAATTTGCTAACTCTCCTTCTCCTCTTTCTCACTTGGTGATTTGTCACTTCAGTTCTACTGAGAGGAAAAGCAGCACTGCCTGAAATTCAGCACAATTGGAATTAGTGAAAAACCAGGTCTCATGCAGCTCCTGTTTTCTTTTAGCCTTTTTATAACCATCTGCTATTGGTACTGTTTTGTGCTCTATCTTCCACTGGTAATTAGAAACAGTGGCAGTCAGGTTGTTGTTAATTAGAAATGGTGACAATAAGGTGGCTTCTTCTTTGTAACACTGGAAAGTCTTCCTGACTTCTGTGTAAATTTCCTTTCCCTGGCAGGGTGGGCAGGGCTGGCACAGGGTGCCCAGAGCAGCTGTGGCTGCCCCTGGATCCTTGGCAGTGCCCAAGGCCAGGCTGGACATTGGGGCTGGAGCAGCCTGGGACAGTGGGAGGTGTCCCTGCCATGGCAGGGGTGGCACTGGGCGGGATTTGAGGTCCCTTCCAGCCCAAACCAGTCTGGGCATCTGTGATTCCATTCATGCTGAGCTTTCTCTGTACAGCCAATTGAGTTGCTATTTTTATTAAGTAATTTTCTCTCTCCTCACCCCTATCCCCATTTTTTTTTCATTTTTTGTTCCTTTTGAAAGCTCTTCAGGACTTTTTTTTTTAACTCAGTGTGGCGAAAGATAAATTGTAAACACCCCAAAGCCCTGGTTGACTCAGGTCACCAGCTCAAACAGCTTGGTCCAAAGTCTGCAAAGTTACACATTACTATAGAAACTATAATGATATGGTTTAATCAATAGGTTGTTCTGGATTTCACCAAAGTAACCATGAATAACATTTCCCCCCAAGTTTTCTACCTTCCTGACACTAGAAGGATTATTTAGATCATGAAAGTATTTACAAATTTCAGACTTTTAGTGACACCAGACCTACTTACTATATTTTAATTGCTGAATGTGGCCAAAATAAATGATAGTTTCAGAAAGAAAAAACGTAATTTTCTTGCAGGATTTAATCTTCTGAATCAGAAAATCATTGGGGAGTTCTAGCAGTCCAGAAGGAGATCTGGGGCTGAAGGGAGCACATGGGGATGGCCTCAGGATGGTGGGAAACAGACACCAGCCCTTCCAGATCAAGAATTGGGAGCAAATTATAGACACAATTTCTGCTTCATATCATTGTCTCCACTAATTTTTCCCCATTTAAAGCTTGCGTGGTGTTTAATATCTCTTATACCCTCCATAGGGTTCAATAGTAAATGGAAAATAATTAAATAATTCCACTTAAATTTGACAAGTTCACCTCTTCCCACACAATTTGGGAAAGCCCAGAGTGATTTGAGCAGCTGAAGGCCCAGACAAGTCCTGTACCAGCTGGCCCCTTGTTCTGTAAGGCGGTGCCATAATTGACAATTATCCAGTTAAGAACTAGATTTTCACATCAATTTTGTTTTCTTAGTAAGCACCAGATCCTATATATATATTTAATTCCATATAGATGTTGAGTCCAAAATCATATTCATTTAATTTCCATCAATTTCTCCTCCTCCTTATCTAATGGACAGCTCAGAATGGCTCTGGTTATTTTGCCAGGGACTGTTTAGATGGACAAATGGCAATTCAGCTGATTTTCTCCCTTGACTGCCAGTTGCCAAGTGCAGGTTCCACAGTTTTTTCCCTGCAGTGTGTAGTAGGAAGTGAACATAAACAATCAACTTGGAGTAGGCTGAGAAATTTTGCCATCTGGCAAATAACTCACCCACAACCATTCTCTGCTGGATTTCACTACATAAAGATACAGAATTCCAAAATAAATAACTCATCTCTTAGAATTAACTATCCCTGGGAAAAATGCTTCAAATTATTTCTCCCATAAGTAAATTATGAACATTTTGCCCAGAAATCAATATCTGATTATGTGTGCACACACACATTCAACTTCCATGCCTCTGGAAATAAACAGAGATGCTATTTTGGGGGAAGAAAAAGATGTCAGCAGGTTTCCTAGGACTCAATAAGGACATTAGGAAAGCCCCAGTGATTCCTGTGACATCTGGCACAGCCAGAGTGCCTCTCAGAGCACAGGGGGCTGCGGGGGCTGAAGGAATTTGGGGCAAAAGGAGAGAACTATTCGAGGTTTAGTAAGCACAGCAATGTAACAGCTCCTGCTTGCAGGAGAACAGCAGGGTCCTGGTTTAGAGCCCTGAAATGAGGGCATTAATCTGAGGAGAGACCTGTTCAAGCCAACATGAGGCAATATCTTGGTACATTTTTTCCATTTCTTATGTTAAACACACCATAGTTGTGTCACCTGAAGACATTCCTTTGTTTGGTTTGTGCAGACACAGCCAATTCCATGATGAAATCCAAGCCCTCCAAAGTGTCAGTGACTTTGCTATTTCCAGCCTACATTGATTTGTTTTGATAGAAATCTGTTTACTCTGCCTCGATAATATTCTTTATGGCCACGTTCAGGCTGAAGCCCCTAATTTAAAGTGACATTACATTAAGGTCTAATTCAAACTGGTGCCATTAAAGAGCAGAGCTGGACAGTCTAAAAAAAGCTCGTTTGACAGAGGTTTACTGATGGGTGACCCTACATCAGCTCATTTAGGAAAGAAAATTGATCGAGTTTAAAAACCTAAATTGGTTTTCATGGCTCTGTATGATACAAATAAAAGAAATTGTGTGGTTAATTCACAGTGTACTGTGGGTACAAGTTAAACCATCCAAACAGGAAAATTTGGAAATATTTTATTTTTTGATTCACCTTGTTGGATTTGTGCCATCTCAACCTTTTGTAGTCTCTATCCCTCCCCTTCGGCTGATCCTGGTTGTTGCATTTTTTACTTAAGAAAAAAAAATGTTGTCCAAATAATACATATGATATTTTTCTTCATAATTTGCAATTTATTACCTCTTCCTGAAAAGTGTTTTAAGCTAATGTAGCACTTTAATTAACAATTACTGTCCATCTCAATGATTTGTATATAATTTTAAAACATGTGAAAATTAATATATTATTTTAAACAGATTTCAAATTAAACATGGAAAAATATTTAATTAGTTTAAAATTATTAATGAAAGTTACAGTAACCTAGAAGCTGAAAATATCCTAAAACTAGAGAGAATCCCAAAATTCTATACTCATCAGTATAACCACAAGCTCCTGGAATTTTAAATTTCTATCCTCGTGGTTGCCTTTGATTGCTCTTCCAGGTTAACCCAAATGGGTAAATGCAAATTATTAGGTTTAGAAAAATCAGATCCAAGTGAAGAAGCTGGAATTCTTTGCTGATGCAACTTTTTCAGATTTGGGAATGGCGTTTGAGTCCATGCAAAGCACAGACTCTGTGAACAATAATAACTTACACATAAATTAACCATTCTGCCCCTGGTCACAGACTTTTCCAAAATCCTGACAGATCCATGATCCTGCTACATCTTCTGACTCCAGACTGACATTTCTGCTTTAGCAAATAAAGACCTCTTCTTCTGGTATTTCCCCCATCTGATGAAATTGCAGAACAATTACTGAAACATAGCACAGCAGCAATAAATCAGATGCAAGAAGCACAGAGTGTGGGGAGCTCTGATGAAACAGCAGCAGGACACGGGGCTGACAGAGCCTTTGTCACACTGTGATGTGAAGGTGCCTGATCCAAACAAATCCCCTGTCAGGTCTTCAGGAAGGAAAATGTGATGAACTGGGAGCCCCTCTCTGTGCTTCCTGTGCATGTCCTGACCTCTGGTGAGAGGAATGAGCAATCCCCCTGAGACACACACAGTCCAGGAACAAAGATCTGTATCCAGACACATTCCTGTCAAAATAATGGGAGCCATGCAGTCACTGGAATATTTAATTGCACCCCAGTGCAGCCAGCAGCTTGGGCTTCTTTTTTAAAATCAAGGTTTCCAAAACCTTTGAGGAGTATCTTGCATACACCATGTGAGTAGAATCATTACATCTTCTGAAGAAGAGTATATGAGAAATTAAAAATTAAACCAGGAGTACAAATAAATAAATAAATAGAGGTGTGTAGTAGAGAGGTTATGCAATAACTATCAGAATGTCTGGTTTTACAGACTAGATGCACTTACCTTTGAGGGTTTTTTGTCAGATTCATTCTCTGATGAATAATGAATCAAGTACAATTGCAATCTTCCTTGTTGAGTTCAAAATGTTGCTGATACCTACCTTTTAACTCTTCTTCACAGTCACAGAGTAAGATTTTAACTGCCAATATCAGATGTCTTTTTATTTTCTTCACCTGCAGCTATCACACATTTTATGAGCTCCTTGTTTTCTGTGCCAAGCTACCATAATTTGATGAACCATATTCTAAAACATGATAAAAGTGTGAATGTGGTCCTTGAACATCACATGCTCAGAATATGTAGCATCAAATGCATATTCAAATATTTTAAATACTAATTTGTTCAATAAATTGCCATTAAAAAGAACAATTTTAAAATAAAACTCTACAAACCTGTTTCCAAAGTTGTTTCTGTCATCTCCCAGGCACCACTTCAGTTATGTAAATTGCCAAGTAGTTCAGTTTGGGTTACAATCTCTCAGTATTTTTCTCCCAAACATCACTATTTAAAATAATTACAGTCCTCTGCTCCATTGTTCTCCATGCAGTTTCAGTTATATAAGAAAGAATCATTCATAAGTTCTCAGATTACTTATTTTCTTCAAAATTTGTCTCAATCTTTCGTGACAAAAGAACATTTCTATTCCATTTTGAGAATGCTTAAGAAAAACAGCAGGTTTCTGATCCTCCTTTTATATGCAAAATCCAAAGTTCTTCAGAAGAAAAATGCAAGTTTAGCAGAAAAGGAAAAAAGTTATTTAAACCACTGCCCTAATAGAGAACTGAGATATTCCTGCCCCTCCTTCTGCTCTGACTTGGGGGGCCTGCAAAGCTGTGTCTCTAATATACTCTCACCCCTCTCTCCCAGCTTCAGTTCTGCAGGGGTTTCTTTCCCAGTTTTTAAATACTTTACTGCAGAGGTGCTGCCACTGCTGCTGCTGGGCCCAGCCTTGGCCAGGGGTGAGTCTGTCTGGGAACTGGCTGGAATTGGCTCTGTCAGACATGGGAAAAGCTTCTGGATGTTTCTCTCAAAAGCCACACCTGTATCCCACCTCCCGTCATACCCCCGCCCCCCCCCCAAAAAAAAAAAAAACCAAAACCAAACAACCCTGCTACACCAACCCAATTCAGCACTTGTGATTCATTTGATAGTTTAATTTTTCACATTCCTGGGAGGAAAATTTTTCATAGCCACCACAACTCTGAACTTCCTCAATTTATTTCCTAGCTCAACAGAGCAAAATCTTCTGCAGAAAGCTGTCAGAACATTGCTGCTGGGCTTTTGAACATGCCTGAGGAGGAGTGGGAGTGCCACCAGTGCTGGCTACTGGAGAGGAGTTTCTGGGGGGCAGGTTGCTTCCTCCTCCAAGTCAAGCTCCTTCCAAAACACATCCTCTGTCAGTACATAATGGAATTGGATTTCTGACAGTCCTGAAATATTCAGTCATGGATGTCTTTAGGAGTTTTGTTGTTCTTCTGGAAGACACCTATCTCCTACTTATCATTGCTCTGTGAACTGATGATAAGACACTGAAGTGGACATTAATTTTTCTGTTCTATCCTATTCAGTTGGAAAATATTTAAATTAGCCCATTATTTTTAAATGGACATTTCTTTCACCAAAGTGGAGGTGGTCTTACAGAGATCACTGGACAATATGAATTCTCTGTCTCAGTAAAGCACAAAACCTACAAAGCTACCTGGAACCTGCGAGCAAGAGGAATTTCATCTCCCAGCTTGGTGATCTAACATCAAAGTTAGTGTTTATCCATGTGTGGCATAATGCTGAAGTCTTTGGGGAAAAACTAATGATGTGATTAAAGCATTTAATAGCACACCTGATGTGGAGAAGGGCTTTGTGAAAGTATCCTTTAAGTATTACCCTTAAAGATGTCTGTAATGCCCAGAAATGGAAGCTCAAGAACTTTCTGAGCACAGCTTTTTATCCTCAGAAGGACTCCTTGGTGATACCTTGCATGAAGAAGCCATCTAAAGAATTAAATCTAATTACTGTGTTTTAAACAAAACTTTTAAAACAAATTATCTCTATAGAGCCTTTTTTGACTGGGACTAGATGTATCTTCAAAAAAGGACTGGTCTATTCTAATTGTCCAATGAATAGACAAATTGCTTAAATCCAGCCCTGTTAATAATGTAAGCAACCATATCCTCAAGCAGACTGGTCAGTAAGGAAAGGCTCTCAGGCCAAGGATTCTTCAGGAATTTTTTGGTCTGGGGTGATTCTCATACACCTGCCTTTTGTGCAGGGGCTCCTTTCTGAGCAGGATGAGGCTGCAGGTGCCAAATTCCAGTCTCAGTTCAGCAGATGCAGCTCTCTCTGGCTTTAGTTTTTCCCCAGTTGTTCTGGTGATGACAAAATACCATGATCAACACTTCCTGAATCCCAAAGGACTGGCAACAGATGAGTTTGCAGCAAATATAAATTGATAATTAACGCTCTCCAAATTCCCCGGTGAATTCAGACCAGTGAACCATTACAGTGTTAAATATCTTAACTTTCCATACTCAGTTTGTCTTTTGACAACCTGAGAGGAGTTTATTTAAAACAAGGGATGTGGTTAACTAATGCTACAAAGAGTATTGGGATTATCAGTGACAGCAATCCTGAGGAAAGCAGTTCATCAGTATTTAGTTTACTGCTTGATTTCCTAAGCATTTATTCCAACAGCAAAGACTGGACCATGTTGCAGCATATGCAGTTAATTCTCAGCGGTGTGTTTTCCTTTTGCACCATTGCCTGCTTGTTTAGCTGCTAGCAGGCAGCAGAGGAATACACAGCACAGAGATAAAAGCATTTTATCCCTAATAAAACAGAGCCCTTAGATAGGCTTTGCCTTCAGCCAAAGGCTGGGCATCCTTAGTGTGTTTAGAAACAAATTAACAGGGGAAAAATATATTTATATCCGTGCAAATACTTGATTAAACTTCACATCCATTATTGCATTATCCACACTAGAAATACCTTAACCTTAATTCTGAGTATGTTTGGACTAAGTGGATCTTCTGTCTGTAAATTAGTGTTACAAGATAACATGTTGGAAACGTGCAGAGCAGAACAATACAAAATATACTATTTTTGATGTGCTGCATACCTGTGCTATGACAACATATTCATCTGCTGAGACAAGGGAGTTGACTTTCAGAAAACTGCAATGAGCATCACTGCCAGTTAAGCCTGACCTTTGAAAGGAGGCACCGGGCCTTTCATGTTCAAGACTATATTTTGAAAGGCAATTAAAGGAAAAAATAAGGAAAGAGTGACACTAACATGACAGCTTTTGAGGAGGACATAAACAAACATTTGCCTTTGACAGCAGAAATCTAGAGTTTAACATTTGAAGACTTATTAACAATGAGAAGTAAAAGGTCTGTCTGTGTACTCTGCATCACTGGGATATCAGAAACAGCTTTTAAAGGAACTTAATTTGAAAGAGATGCATTTAACTATCAGATGGCACAACAGTAGCATTCCTAATTCAATGGATTTGGAACATGAAACCACACGACTGTTTAAAAAAAATTAGTCATTTTGAATTAAATAATAGAGAATATATAGGTTAAAACTCAGGTAATGGAGATAACAGTGTTTGAGAGCAAAGCTCTCTGGGAAACAGCAGTGACATTATCTTTTCTAGAGTAGCACTCCAGAACTTTCACTATCTCCCTACAGACTATACAACAACTTAAAGCACAACAACTGGCTGATTGTGCTCAAATTGGCAGTTTTGTTCAAGAAAATACTATTTTATCTGCCTGTTGGAAAGAAGGCAATGGACCTTCTGTTTGCAAAATCTACAGGCAAATCTCTACAGGCAAATGCCACGAGCTGGCAGAAAAAAGCTGGGGAACATAAGACAACCCATGAAGATAATCACAGGATCCCAGGATGGTTTGGGCTGAAAGGAACATTAAAGGTTATCTCATTTGCAGCCTCTGCCATGGCAGGGACACCTCCCACTGTCCCAGGCTGCTCCAACCCCAATGTCCAACCTGGCCTTGGGCACTGCCAGGGATCCAGGGGCAGCCACAGCTGCTCTGGGCACCCTGTGCCAGCCCTGCCCACCCTGCCAGGGAACAATTCCTAATTCCCAAGATCCCATCCAGCCCTGCCCTCTGGCACTGGGAAAATGCTACACTAGGTCTCATCCTAAATTCCATTTAAAAAGATTGGCTCATTTCACTAAAGACATCAGAACAGAAGCAAAGATGAAAGATAATAACATCTTCTCCCTCTTCTTCCTCTCTCTCCACCCAGAAAAAAAACAAACATTCCTTTATGGATTTAACCCTTTTGTAGCTGTACTTCTAAGATACTGGTATCAAAGAGTGAAGTTTTAGATTGGCATGACTCAATCAACTTTTGTGAGAGATACTGAGCCTGAACTGCTGCCAGATCAATTGTTGTTGTTGTTGTGGTTGTGGTTGTTGTTATACCTGGCTCTACAGTTCTGTACTTCTAATCAGTATGCAACAACAACAGGAGATCCCTGACTTTTCTAACTGGATGGTCTGGGTGGGACCATAAAAAGAAAGCTATTCTGTCTTCTTGAGAGCATATACACTACCACCCATAAAGTGTTCTGTTAGCAAATCAAAGAAGCTTCACGAATGGACTCACCCATTTCCAGCAGCAGGTCTGCAGCTGCACAGGGAAGCTCAGTGAAACCTTATCCCATATTCCTGGAGGAAATAAAAAAGGCTTTGAGGACACCAGCACAGCACATGTCTAGATCTTCTGACCCCAATTTGGCCAAGATCTAAGAGGGAACAAGTGGTGCTGGTCAGAAGGCAGCTGGACTTGGAGACTGACAGATGTTTCATGGTGTGAGAGAAGCAGTTTGGCAGAGGAGCAGAACTCACCCCACAGCGAAGTGCTCCATTGCTGACATTTTCAGAAGCGCTATCTATGTCCAGCAGCTCCAAGAAATCTTCTGGAAAATAACAAAAAATTCCTTTCATTTTTTTAGTTTCTCAAACTGTACATGTAAGAATACTGAGGTAGAAAGTGCTTTTATATTGATTGTTTTTTCCTCTTTATATTTGACAGCTGGAGTGTTAAAACAGAATTTCTGAGTAAATTAAAGCAATAACAAAATTACACAGGGCAGCTGTTTCAGCTATTTCCACAGAGCAATGCTCTTTAGAAGAGCTAATGAATCTAATGGAATCTAACAGACACTGCCAAAGCAGCAATAAGTGATTTAAAATGTAGGGGAAAGTCTCATACAGCCTCACCAAGCACTAAATGAAGTAACATGAAACTCTTGGGGCTTCTCACTTTTAAGAAAAAATCAAATAGATCTCTGTTCATTTATTACAGTGGTGCCCACAAGCTCTCTCCAGTACAGGACCTGTCAGAATTTCTATTATCCTTCTCATTACTGAAGTGTTTGTAACTTGTCTAATTACAAATGTGCTCGAGGCTCTAGCTTGCTTTCACTTACTGCCTGGTTAATCCCCATTTCCCATTTCATTCTAATTTTGAAATGATGTTTTTGTTTATTCTATGCAAAAGAATAAAGATGAGACATTTGTTCAACTACTGGAATTTTTCAATTTTTCTGTAAATGTTGCCAATAACAACTGACATGTGGGGAATGTTTCATTGTAAATCATTCAAATGGGGCAAATTTGGTTTCTTTCCTGGAAGAGGAGGTGCCAGCTCTGAGGTGGCAATCTGGGCAATAACCTGGGGTGTGCTCCTGCAGGGGCTGAATGTTTCATAGCACTCCTGGGTTATTTTCATTCCTTCCAGGGATCATGGGGTGCAGGGAAGCCCCTGACAGGATGGATTTGAAAAGGACCATGTGGCAGTGGTGCAGGGGCTTTGTACCACTTAATTAGTGGTTTGTCTCAGTCTCGTCTGCCTTCACTCAGAGCCAGGATTAACAGAAACACGATGGAAACAGTTTTTCTCATGTTCGGTCTTGGATGTTTATTAAATCTTATCAGAAATTACAGAGAGTACCACAGCACCTCCAGCTCCCTGCTAGAAGTGAGGAATAATGGCATGAGATGCAGCTGCTACAAGGTCTTTTAAAGCTAAACAGTCCAACAGAGAATTAACACCTATATTATTTATACTTTTGACCAAATAACTAGATTCCCATGTCCCTCAGAATAACACTGATTGTCCAACCAGAAACTACTGCCTGGAAACCATGAAGAAGAAGGAAGAAGAAAGAAAATGAACAAAGAAAGAGACAACTCCCAAAATCCTCCATGTTGTCCTATACCTATTACTATACTATAAAAACCTCAAATTTAAAACTCATCACCCTGTGAAAGCACACACTTCTAATTCACTACACACTCGTGATTTTTACTTCATCACTCCAAGTTAGAAGCCATCTTCAAGGCCTCAGGTCAAAAGCAGTGTTCTCCAGGGGGTCAGTGCCTGAAAGCACAGAAAACTCAAAAACCCCAGCTTTCTGGGATCCAACAGGACCAAACTTCCCAATGCCTTAGGAAAGCCCCTGGCAGAGCCAACACAGCCATACCCTGGGCAGTAGTGATTTCACAACAAAATAAACCCCATCAGGCTCTCAATGAGACTCCTGAGATTCTAAAAGCACTTCCAAGTTCTTCCCTACAACCTCCCATGTTCTGCCATCCCTGGATGTGGAGTTCTGACTCCTCTGTGGCTTCAAAGGGCTGCCAAAGCACTTGGTGTCAGTCTCCTGAGTGGAGTTCTTGCAGAGGGATGAACTGTGCCCTCCTCTTCCTCAAAGGAGGCCAAAGGCTTTTGGTGAGAAGCCATTCATGCCAGTCAGGGACAGGAGTAGAAAACAAGACCCTATCAAATAAAAAGTCAGATTTAAAGTTCCTGTTTGTTATAAGTACGTACTATATTATTGGCTTTTCACAAATATTAAAATAAATGCTGTATGTATAATGTTGAAAAACTTTGCTGTATGAATATAGTTTCTTTTAGTTCTGCTATTAACAAAACTTAGGAATAGTAATGTGATAAATATATATTGTTCTTGGACTATAACATGGTGATGTAAAAAGCTTTTGTTCATGCAACTAACTCAGAGAATGGTAAAAAAGGTGATCAGGAAATTCTTCACATTCTTGGATTATCGATGACACCAGAACCCCAGGGAAGGAATTTATAGATCTCTGTTATCAGGTAGTACCTGATACAGGATGGAGCCACAAGGAGAAATAAAAAAAAAAGTTGATTTACAAGTTGGGGGGGAATGATTTTGCATAATGCATGAAGGTCTATGAATATGCAACATGTTGCTGCATTTAAAGAAGTATTTTCTGAGTTAGTGTGTGCTCTTGGCTGAATGTCAAGCACCCAGCCTTATTAACCCTTTGCTTTATTGTTTGTCTCTTATTGTCTTTTATTAAAACTTTTAAAATCCATGAGGAAAGTGAACTTTGTTTTTCACATGTTTGAACTTCTCCCCATGGCGGGCTGCAGATATTCCTTAAGAATGTCTGGAGTTCCTGCTCTCCATTTCTGCTGAATGCATACAGCAGGATCCTCAACTTTGTACTGTGCCCTCTCAGGCCATACTATGCCACCCAGTTTACTGCACTGGATGTCTCAGGAGAGAAAATTCTCTAACAAAAGAGAGAGATTTGATATTTTCACTCATCATCCCATCAGATAAACCACTAATTTCCTTGTAGTTCAAGGTTTTTCCTTCTGATTCATATCCAGTATAAGAAACAACAATCTTTTCTTCTATTTCTGAAGCATTTTTGTGACAGTCTTTAAAGATTTTTTCATATTTCACATATATTTAATGATTTACTGTAGGAGAAGGAATTACAGGCAACCTCACCTCTGATGAGTCACAGCTGCGTTAATTACCAAAAATAGCCTAACCCTTAATAAGTCACAGCTATAGCCAATAAAGATGAGTGGGATAAAAGGGGGGGTTGGCTGGTCAGAGGAGAATCCTGAGGGATGAGAAATGGATGGAGCTGAAGGAATAAGAGACTGGACTGACTAAAGGGGACAGAGAATTGCTGCTGTGAGGTCAGTCAGAGTCTGCAAGGGAAAGTACAGTGGGAGCTTGCTGCAGTCAGTCAGTGAGGAGTTGCAGTCTGTAAGCCAGGTTGTGAGCAAGAATAAAGCAGGACCTTTTCACGTTGTTGAACAGGAGCGTGTCTCGTCTCATTTTCACCCCTAACACGAGCCCTGCTGACACAGTTACAAGTATTCATCAGTGACCAAACATCATTTCAGTTAGAGCAAATTATTTCAAATCTGAGAGATTAAATTTAAAGGTAGCTTCTCCTTTTTAGCTTGACATTTTAGTCAGATTTAACTCTGAGTGTTTGCATTTCTTGGGCGGAATTTATAGTATTTAATTTAGTCTGCTCAAGCACAAACGAACTGGATCTGAGCACAAAATATGCTTTCATGCCTTGCATTTTTATTACCTTTTTAATCAGACTCATTGGTGTATTTTTTACAAATTAGTTTCATTCATTTTTCAAAGGAAAGCTGCTAACAAATTGGTTTCATTCATTTTTTTCCTAATGAAGCTGCTATTTTGCTCAGATTCAGACACAAAACCAAGCAGCTCTGTGAGTTGACACCCACAGAGCCAAGAAACCTCTGCAGTGGTTGAGATTACACAGAGTATATCAAAAAGGCAGAAGAGTGCTGCCCCATGGACTTTTGAATGATATTGGCAATTTTGACTATAATTAATAAATAATAATCTCAGCATATGCTCCAAGTTGTGGCCCTGAGCAAACACACGTAAAAGATAAGCTTAGTTGCCATGTAAATAAAGGGAAATTATGTACATGTCTTTAAGGGATTTTGTAAGCAAGGTTTGGAAATTTGATTAGTATCTAAATAGCTATACCCAGCAACATGCTAATCAGATGTCAATTACTTACTAAAATAGTTGCATTTATAATGTTAATTGAAACTAAACTTGCTATAATGATTTATTAATCCTAGTTTTCAAACTCTTTAATTATCTTACTCGTGGAAAGACCACACTTGTGATTCAAGTGGTTCCATTAAATTAACATCATGAATAGGAATGTTGAGAGAGTTTATTCAAGAACTGTGTGGTTCATAAAATGCATGTACTTTTATCATAAAGCCAGTCTGATACAGTGTCTTAATTTAATTTCTCTTTAGAGGTAGGAAGTGAGCAAATACTCTGCATTTAGAATATTGATCCATACTGAATTCACACAGAACTGTGTTCAAATTTCAGTATTGCAGATAAACAAAGACTGGCTATTCCTGATGCTATGAAATCACCTGGTCTTTTTAATCACTGAACCTTGATCTGGTCTTGATAAAATTATAAATTCTGATTTGTTAAAAAAACAATCAAAGGAAGTCACCTGAATAGAAGAATGTTTTAGTACATGCTAAGCAAAGTCCAGATTTAATAATTAAAATAGTTTGTTCTGACTTCTCTATTATAGCTTAAATTCTGATAAGTCACTATTAATATGTAACTGCCATGCACAACAGATTTTTGTGATTTAGATAAATGGACATAATATGGAAAAAAAAAAAAGAGACTGAAATTTTAATACATTGACCATTTACCCTGAAGTAAAAGTTTCAAACCTCTTTTCCTTAAATCTAAGTCAAAGAGAATTTTTAGGAATTCCACATTTGAAATAACAGATCTTGAGTTGCTCCCCGGCTGGGCTTTAGTTTATTTTATTCCAAGTGTAACCTAATTTTGGTGAATTTTTGCAGTCGTAAAAACTGGAAGAGGGCATTCCAAAGGCTCCCTCATCTGTGGTGCACACAGCCTGGCCTCAGAAATCCTGGGAAGCACCTGCTGGACAAACATGTTCTCTTCCATAGCAGAAAACTCAAATTATCTCATTAAATCCCCTCACAATGTTCCCTGCCCTTCAAGCTCGTGCCAAAGCTGGGCACAGATGCAACATCACTAACCTCAAGAGTGAAACCTCCAGATTCTTGGCTGATCAGATCTGTGTGTCCCCCTCCAAAAAAATTGTCTCGGTAGAAAGCCAAGCATTTTTGCTTTAAAGTCTGATGAAAAACAAATGGATTTCCAGTACCTGAAGGAGCTGCAGGAAAGATGGAGAGAGACAATTGGCACGGGCTGGAGGGACAGCACACAGGGAATGGCTCCCAGTGCCAGAGGGCAGGGCTGGATGGGATCTTGGGAATTAGGAATTGTTCCCTGTGAGGGTGGGCAGGGCTGGCACAGGGTGCCCAGAGCAGCTGTGGCTGCCCCTGGATCCCTGGCAGTGCCCAAGGCCAGGTTGGACATTGGGGCTGGAGCAGCCTGGGACAGTGGGAGGTGTCCCTGCCATGGCAGGGGGTGGAATGGGACGGGCTTTGAGGTCCTTTCCAACCCAACCCAAACCATTCCATTATTTTAGATTTTATGACTCCCTATTAAATTTAAAAGTGTTTTAGATGGCTCAATCAAAAGGGCTCTAAAAATCTGTGCAGTGGACACCTTCCTAATTAGCAAGTACCTTAGCAGCTAATTAGTGAAGAAGAAATGAATGATAGAAAATGTTAAGAGTTGGTTAAAAATTATATATAAACCCTGGTAAGAAGAGAAATCTTCAATGAAAGCCGATGAATGAACTGGGTGCTGCTGCCCCTGTGCCCAGCCCTGGAGGCTCCTCTGCAGGGCTGTGTCCAGCTCTGCATCCTCAGCACAGCAGGGACAGGAGCTCCTGGAGTGGGGCCAGCAGAGGAAGGGAGGGCTGGACTGGCCACTGTATGTCAGCTACAGCAAAATCATCTCTGGTTCAGCAGTGAATAAGAGGAACAAAGAATCAGCAGCCTCTTTGAGTTTACTGATTAATAGGGGGATATATAATGAATGCACTGGATACTCTCCTGTCCATTGGACCATACTTCTGTTCTCTTTAGTTTCTTCTTTTCTCACGGAGTAACAACAGATGAGCATAAGTTTATAAATCAGCTCCACTTAAATTTCAGTCACCAAAATGCAAAGAATTGTATTTAGCTGTGATAGCATTAGGACATTTAAAACAACTGCCATCATCTACAGATGATGCTCTTGAGGAAGCTGTGTCTATCTCATGGAAGGCTTTGGGCTGGAAGGGACCTTAAAGCTCCTCCAGTGCCACCCCTGCCATGGCAGGGACACCTCCCACTGTCCCAGGCTGCTCCAGCCCCAATGTCCAACCTGGCCTTGGGCACTGCCAGGGATCCAGGGGCAGCCACAGCTGCTCTGGGCACCCTGTGCCAGCCCTGCCCACCCTTAGCTATAGCAAATTTCTTCTTTGTATCCCATCTAAATCTTCTCTCAGTTTAAAAGATTTATCAAAGAAGGTTAGGGGGGAAAAGAACTTGTTTTGCTCGTGACACTGCAAAGAGCTTCTTATTCTGAAGAGCAGATTATATTTTAAAAATTGAACCATATTTAAATTAACAGTCACCTTATCCTGCTTTATAACTTCAATATTTCTTCATATGTAAATCTAAGTTCCCGTAAAAAAATCATGGCTCATATCCTCCCTGTAAATGTTGATATTTTCACCTGAAGTAGTGTAGTCACAAGAAAAATCTATTCCACTCAGACACATTATGTCTAAAAATATATAAATTATGAATAAAGCACTGCATTAAATATTTCAAGAAATCTCACTGTAACTGTGGATACAAATATACTCAGAGCACTAAAATTCCAAGAAACTGCTGAGAAACCATAAGGTTTACATTAATTTGCAATGTGCTGTCTTCTTACTAATGTGCTTTCCTTCTTGCACTGTTAAAGCTCACAGAAAAATTTTGCGTTTTAATTGTTTTCTTTCTAAAATATACCAAATATTGCTGTTAAAATTCAGTCAGTGGTAGAATGATGCTTAATACACCATCTTAATAAAAAAATGTGATTTCTCCTGACACAGCCTGGCACTGGAACCAGCTGTAGGGCCTGTTCTAGGCTTTATACCCATGGAAAGATCAAAGGTTATTCAGCCATGCTAATAAAGGAGATTTCTCTTCCTGACTGTGCTGCTGAACGTTTAATATCCTCTCCTAGGAGGAAGATCTCTTGAACACACGAGCAGGCTGTGCCCTGATGGCTTGGAGCTGAAGATGATGGATGGAGGGCTGGGGTTACAGAAGCGTGGGACAGAGCCCTGTCAGATCCACTGCAGCTCTGCGATGAATTAGGGGCCTAAACAACACTGAGATAATTGAGGTTACACATCCAGCTCACACAAGGGCTCCACTGCATCCCCATGGGCCTCCTGAGCTGCTCAGTGCTGCTGCAAATCAAACTTCAAAAAATGTGTGTGGAGTGGGAAAGAAAAAACCAAAATGTGACTGTAAAAGGATTTGCCATCTTAAGCCAAGACTACCAGAGGGAGAGACAGAAACAAGGGGAAATCTTCCAAGAGCAGAGGGCAGTGCTGAGCAACAAGTGTGGAATTCAAGGAGTAAAACACCCAAAGCTGAGAAACTGTGGATTTGACCACACCAACAGCAGCTAAAGAAGGAGAGACTTAATTCTTGCACTTGCACACCTCGTTTACAACATCCTGGAAAGAGATGATCAGACAAACTCCTGTTGTTATTCTTATTAGCTTTATAGTTAAAAATAGCATTAGTTAAATGCATTAATTGGGATGGCAGAAGTTGAAGTGAGATGGGAAATTCATGAATTTAGAACTTCATCTTTCAAGACAAACTTGCCCCAAAGATTTGTTAAAAGAACAAAGAACAGCTGTACTTTATAAACATGAATTCTTTCTATGATGGCTGTACTTCTATTAATTGTAGACTAGATACAGTATTCTCCAGTGTTCAGCATATTTATTGCAATTCTTTTTGCATTTGCCCTCATTCGTTATACTAAACATCAACTGTATGCAGTGGGATTTTTAAATTGCTTCAGCCCAAGAGCAATTATTATATAAAGATGTCCTCAGGGTACTGAAATATCTAAAGCACCTCCTTCCATCTGCAGGAGATGCAGACACTGTCTCATGTAAAACTGGATTTTATTTCTGTTCAAGAAAGAAACAAATATGGCCTCTGGGTATCAATATTAAACAAGGGCCACTGGCAGACAAGTAAAATCACAGAATTATGGAATCCCAGAATGGTTTGGGTTGGAAGGGACCTTAAAGCCCACCCAGTGCCATGGACAGGATCACCTCCCACAGTCCCAGGCTGCTCCAACCCCAATGTCCAACCTGGCCTTGGGCACTGCCAGGGATCCGGGGCAGCCACAGCTGCTCTGGGCACCCTGTGCCAGCCCTGCCCACCCTCACAGGGAACAATTCCTAATTCCCAAGATCCCATCCAGCCCTGCCCTCTGGCACTGGGAGCCATTCCCTGTGTCCTGTCCCTCCAGCCCTTGCCAATTGTCTCTCTCCATCTTTCCTGCAGCTCCTCCACGCCCTGCAAGGCCACCCTGAGCTCAGCCCAAAGCTTCTCCTCTGCAGGTGAGCAATGCCAGCTGTGCCAGCCTTTCCTCCCAGCAGAGCTGCTCCATGCTCTGCTCATCCTGGAGCCTCCTCTGGGCTCTCCCAGCAGCTCCAGCTCCTTGCTGTGCTGGCCCAGGGCTGGGGCAGCTCTGCAGGTGCTCAGGGTCTCACCTGGGGGCAGAGGCAAGGTGAGGACTAAATTGTGCCCCTTAAAATTCTCATCGGTGTGATTGACACCTGTATCAAGAAGAAACACTTTTCCCCAGCCCAAAACAGGTAGTCAAAAGTAGAGTCAAAGGACAAGAGTTTAATGGTGAAAACAGGAGGTTTGTGCAGGTGCTGGATTTCCTTTCCAGCTCAGCTCCTCCACGGTCTCCTCATGTTCATACCCTGTCCCAGGTTGTAGTCCACCTATTGGGATACTCCCAGGTCACTGGGATGTATTCAGATTTTTGTCTGTCCCCACAAATCCACTGCAAATTTAGAAGCTTTTTACTGATGAAAAAAAAAAAAACAAACAGAATAATGCCAGAGCATTTGTTTGCAACAAGCTAAAACATTGGGAAGTTCTTTCTTTTATATTACTCCTTTCAATTTTTTTATTTTACTACAAAATTCACACGTGTCTATATTCATCCAAGATGACATAGAGCATGTAAATGCTCTGGAGAATGCTCCTCTTTGCCCTTTGCCAGCTACTGTTCTCAGCAATGTGTAAATGAGATGCAAAGAATAAAACCTGTTTGTGAAACAGAAAAAAAGAATGTGCACAATTTTATAGATGGCCAATATTTTACCTCTTCAGCATTTCAAGAAATGCCACACAAGAATCTGATTTAAAGGGTTCTCAAGGCAGTTTTCAGGAGATTTTATAATCAGTAACATCTCTAAAAATATATATCCACATGTAATTTTGTATTCATGATCAGACATATATGTTCAAGGTGTACACAAAAGTGAAGCACAAAGCAACCAAAATTTGTCTGTCTGTCATCTCCACTGATGTTAAAATTCACAGTGATAAGAAATAAACAAGCAGAAGGTTTGTCTTCATGTGTGATGGAAAGTTAAAACCGAGAAAAGTCTGGGGAAAAAAATCTGGAAAAATACATGAAAATCTGTCTGTTAAAAAAATAATGTGCAAGAACTTTTTTTTCTAATAATTATTGTAAGAGATAAAGCAGTTCTGAATTATGGTCACACACACAGAACTTCACAGGGCCAGTTCTCTTCCTGGCAACACTCTTTGGAAAACTTTGGAGAGAAGCTTGGAACCAGGGTCTGGCAGGTCTGGAGAAAGCAGCTTGATCCTCATGTGTTCACAGGTGGGACAGGAATAGATCAGACCAAAACCAAGTAGATATTTAAACCAACTGCAGAACATATATTTTTGATGTTCTTCTTAGGTTTCTGCATGCTCTCAAGGTAAATAAAGGATTGAAAGTGTGGAAAGGCAGAATGTGTCTAGAATAGAAGGACCAAGGAGATGAGATGCAAGAACACAAACTCACCCAAAAAACCTTATCTAAACCCTGCAGTGTCTAGGCCATGTCAGGAAAATGGAAACCCTTAAAGGATATTGGACAATGTGAGGCTGTAACAAGTCCAAGAATACATTCTGTTTTCAGATGTGCTAAAATCAACTTTTTTGGGGGGAAGAGTATTAAAAATGTGATTAATCTGTATTGTAACTGTTGGTTTGGGGTTTGTTTTTTTTGTTTCTGTTTTGGTTTTTTTTGTTTTGTTTTTTGTTTTATTTTGTTTTGTTTTATATAGGACAGTTGGGAGTATGGAGAGTGATGGGAAAATAATATAAATTACAAATACTATTGACAATTATGTGATAAGTTTCCTAATGAGTTTTGTTGTCTATGTTTCATGGCACAGCCTTCAAAAACTAATTCATACAAAGATTCAAAGCCCAGAGCTCATCTATCATTAATAATTTTGTAGAACTGGCAATTACTAATACATGCACAGTGCCATTTTACTTTATCAAAATGTCCTCTTAAAATTAGGCTGTCTGAAGTTCCTGATGTGCAAATTAAGCATCTCATTTATCTTGCCTGGTCTTCCTGGCTGGCTTGAGCAGTCCTATATTATTAGGCAGGCAGAGAGGGAGTGCTAAATGTGAAACAGCAATATCTCCAAAAATCTAGGAAAGGCAGCAGTAACAGCCAAGCAGAAGGTCAGAGGTCACCAGCCTCAGTGAGGTGAGAAGAATGAGAACGTTCCCAGCCTGAAACTGTCTTAATTCATGCAATTTCCAGGAAGCTTTTGTATCTCCTTCTCAGGAATTTTCCTATATCATCCAATATTGTGTTCCACCACAAGGTACTGGATCTGCTGTTATTTTCACCAATGATGTGTTCAAGGAAGAGAACTGCCAGAACTTTCCAAATCTTTGTTCTCAGATGGCTACCAGATCCTGAAAGGGAAATTAAAGCAAGTTAACTTCCCTGGCTGACAGCTCCATCATCAAGATGTGTGGCTCCTAACTAGACACAAAGATTAGACTGAGCACACAGCAAGAGGGGAAGGCAACAGAGACATGACAGATAACTAAAAATTATTTTCTTCCTTAATTCTGTGGCCATCTTGTTTCTTCAAACTCTTCTTTAAGGAGGAAATATCTCCAAAAGCAGACAAACCTCCCTGGGGTTATATTTTGCAGAATAGGACCTACCAAATCCCCTTGCTAGAGTAACAGCTTCCGCAGGGAAAAGTCTGTTTGGAATTAAATTAAACAGGCATCACTGCAAGTTAAAAAGATTTTGCTGTCCTTGGAGGTTTAGTATCAAATCTAAACAAAAAGTAAACCACAGTATTGGGCGTTGCTCCCTGTAATTCCACTGCAATCACTTCTCACAAACCACTTGTGAGCACAATTCCAACAGGTGCAATTGCAGGAGATAACAACTTGCTTAGCTATTCAAACTTGATAAATCAATCAGCTCTAATAACTCCTCAAGAAAATTTAATATAGGAGCATTTCATTACTGCTTTCAACATTCTCGATATTTTATCACCATAAATAGATGGAAATTCAGTTCCTCGCTCTGTGGAATTGAAAGTAGGTTAGAGAGAGAAGTTTAGCAAACAGTTTCTGAGGAATATTTTTGATTAATGTTAACACTGACCTGGCACTTGGATAGAATTAAGGGAAAAATGTGCAAATTTACCACGTTTAAAGATTGCATTATCTTGTCATATTGTTTCAAGAATATTCTCTGCTTTCTTTTTCCTTCTGTCATAACCTCCACTGTTGCCTTGTCTTCCTTATCCTTTAGTAGAATAGGATAATTTACAATGTACATTGCCATTTATGAACCTATCCAAAATATATTAAATCTCTCTGGAACCAGTAGTCCTGGCTGAGAAGAATGAAGAGAAGCTGGCACAAAGGAAAGCTGGCACTGTGCCCTCCTCAAAATCTGGTCATTTATTCAGAAGTTGAAGTAAAAATTGTTGGGTCCTCATCTCTCTTGTGAGGTTTGGATTTTTCACAACACTTGCCATGAAACCTTCCCATAAATCATTTGGAGCTGTTCATTTACCTACATTAGAGAGCTCTTGGCAGTAATGACTCCTGGAAACAATAGATCAGACAGCAAAGAGAAAGCTTCTGCAGAGCCTAAAGTTTGGGATGGAGAAAAACTGCCACAGCCTTCCAAAATTACTGGCTCAGGGCACTTGATTTTTAGGCTCCCTACATCAAGGTCTCTCAAAGAGGATGATGTTCCCAGGGACTGGAAATGATGACTCTGAGACTTCTCAAACTTACAGCAACAATATCACAGTCTGAGCTGAATGGCTTCATTAATATCACCATCTCTCTTACCTTTACTCCAGATATGAGTCTAATTATGTTTATCTTGGTTTAATTAGCTGTATTTCTGTCTGAAGAGGATTCTTAATTTATTCCTTAGTTTTCAGAATTGACTACTTTATCTAGCGAGATCCTTTTGAAAGAAACAAAATTGAAGCTGCTTTAATTAAGCACTTTCTATGGGGGAGGTGCAAACACACACAAACAGCCCAACTTAAAAAAACATATGAATTATTTCATGGATAAAAAGAGCTCCCTCTGAAAATGGTGAGGCACTTCCAGGTTGACCAGAGAAGGTGTGGCTGCCCCTGTATCCCTGGAAGTGTTCCAGGCTAGGTTGGACAGGGCTTGGAGCAACCTGGGACAGTGAAAATGGTTGAAACTAAATGATCTCTAAGGTTCCTTCTAACCCAAGCCATTCTGGGATTCTGTGATTATGCTGCCATTCTATCTGAGAGCATGGACAAGACCATGATGATCACAATGTGCTGGATGCTAACCCAGCCATACATAATCCAGCCACAGGGAAAAGCTGACATGCTGTACAGGAGGTCAAGAAAAGTTCATCAGGAATTCAGCTGGAACTCTCCTAGTTATTGGTGACATGGGTGTTTCACTGGGAGTGATCACAACATAAACAAAGCATCTTAAATACTTCATTCATTTTCAGCTCTGTATGGATCTGTAAGCCAAACACACAGCTCGATAAAAGGCAATGTATCATATAATGTAGTTTAGAGCTAAAAGAGCTGCAAACATAGAACCCTCCTGTTTGAAGTGTCTATATATCATGTATACCACAGAGGAGGACAAAAGATCAAGGCAATGGGCTGAGTAACAGGCACAATGCTCAGAAGTTTCTATAGAAAGACTTACCTTAAACCCAGTATTAGTGTGCAGCAAAAAAAGGAAAAAAAATCAATTCCTTCTGTTTACCTATTTTGTGTTATTTTCTAAATGTTTTAGTGAAAGGCTTCAAGGTGAGAACTGTGAGAACTGCAGCCTTATAAACTTCTAAGAGCACCAATACATTTTCAGCCTGAATTTCAACATAGCCAAGACTTGTCCAGTCTGCAAACTTCTCCCCAGTTTTAGGTAGCCATTAGGTTGATACCATTTGGGAAAAGTGTAAAGTTCCTTGATTCCCTTTCAGCTGTTTTCTGTCAGGAAAATTTGAAACACAAAGGAAGGAAAGAGTAAGATTGTATTTGAGGACACTTTCATTTCCTCACTTTCACTCACTTTTGTGCTCTGTGCATTAAACAACATCCCAAAACGGTTTATTCTCTCATTCTCTGATGAAGGAGGTCCTTATGTAGTTTCATATTTTCATCCTCTATGAAGAACCTTTGTTTTATCTGTCACAATATGCAAAAGAAAGACGAAGAACGTAGAAAAAAAAGCAAGAATTGCAAAGCTCCTTACAACCTGCTGCAATTCAGTCTTTCTTGCATGAAAAATGTAAGAAAAGATCTGGCTTTGAGATAAATATATAGCTGTTTTGAGTCTCCCATTATGCCAAAAGAACACAAAGTAGATTACAAACATGACAGGGCTTAAAAACAAAACCTTCTGACAAGCCTGATTTACACATAACTGTGAGATCAGTGAGATATTAAAAAGATTTTTTTTCAATTGTCATTATTCCTTTAGTTTTCTAAACAGTGACAGCTTCAATATTTTGAAACATTTTAGTCTCAGAGGCAGAGGTAGCACAAGGCTCCTTCTCTGACGATATTCCACCCTACCTGGACGTGTCCCTGTACAAGCTGCTCAGGTGTCCCTGCCTTGGCAGGGGGTTGGTGCAGGTGAGCACAGCCAGGCTCTGCTGCACTTTCAGTACATGAAGTTGTGGTATCAGATCTCTTGCCCATCATACTTTGAAAAAGGGGAGAAAACCAACTAAAACCCATCAAGTGAGAGACCTGCCTGTGGTGAGTGCAGTTTCCCAGCACTCCTTCCTGGCTCACTCTGCATGGTTCCCTTTTGCATGCTGGGCTCTCTCTCAGGGCTTTGTCTCAGAGCTCTGAAATGAGGCTGAGGCGTCCTGCCTCTTACCCTGACCTGGCACTCCAGGCAGCTGGAGATGAAGGCAGATGGAATCTGAGCTCTGAGCTCCATCTCCTGTGTTCCTTATTCTCTGTGCTCCATCACAAATTCATCTCACAGAGGTTTTAAATGCCCTGCCTCATTATTAGCAAATCTGTACCACACTGCAACTGTTCTCACTTTCTGAAAGAGCCTGAGGTCCTGCACCCTCTGACAACACACCATGTGGAGTTATTTTCTCTCCCTTGCCTAGTTAAGAGGTTATTGATTGCCACTCACACGCTGTAATGAATGGCTTTCCACTGCCCACATTTGCATTCCTTCTGTATTTTAGCCTCTAGTTCTCCCCTTCCCTCCGATGCTGCTGTAATTTCCAATGTGTGTACTGGTGTGAAGGTCAATATACTTTGCTGGACACTGCCTTAGTGATTTATTTTCACATCTCCTTAACTAAATCTTCGCAGTGCAGAGTTTTTTCAACCAATTGTCAGAAAACTACCATCCCAATTCCTGCCAGCTTTGTTATTGTGTTATTGCTGTTTGGTGAGTACATTCTCTCAGAATTCAAAATTTGTTTCACTGCTGGTTTTCAGAATCAAGTGCTTATTAACCATCATTTCCTTCTGGAGATACTCTTCTGACTTTTGACATGAACTTAAAATTTCCTCTTGCCTTAGAGTTTATCAGATTTCCCCATGGGCACTTCCAGCCTGCATTATTAATGCTGTGAGTGAAACCACTCCTATTTATCACCTTACAAAAAATTGTATAACCCTTCTTTAGGTTATTTAGGTAAATTGGCCAATATATCTCATGATGTGAGCTGTACCATGGAATTAAAAAAAAAAAAATCAGAGTAACAACAGAAAAGCAAAGATAACATGCAATAAGAATACAGTACAGTGATCTACCAATGGAGACACCCTCCAGGGTTCAAGTTTACACCACACACAGACTACAAAAGGCAGAAGATTTAGTCCAGAACTGCTACAGAAAACTTGCAAAGAGAGTTTGCTGCCCAAGAGACGAACAGGAGGGTAGAATCCTAGAGATGGAAGCCTTGGGCTGCCCATGCAGGTAAGTTTTGAAATTTTCTGAATTTATCTGCCTTTAATATTATCTTGACCCTTTGTTAAAAAACTGTCCAAAATAGTCTTGTTTCATTTAATGCAAGGTGATGAGCTGGTTTAAAATTTAAAGGTCTATTAATCCACAAGTTAAAGTGCAACCGAGGGTATCAGTGTAATTTTTTTTAAGCTTTACAATAGAAAGTCCATATCTTACAGTTTAGCTGTCTGCAGTCACATGGGGAACAGTTAGTGCATTAACTTTCTTAAACCAGAATTTCAATGATGTTTTATTACTTTCAGCAGACACACCAAATTGATTAAATTCACAAGGTGCAGAAATGGTTTCTGACGGCTGGGAGCTACACACTGCAAGGACAAAGGTTTGTCAGGAATGAACTCTACAGCAACACAAACTGATAGCAAAAGGCTTTTAGCTAATCTACAGAAGGGGGAGTTCAGATTTTTCTCCTTTAGAAAGCAAGAATAAGCTGCTTGAACTTTTTATATTGAAGGAGCTGCCAGCCTTTCAGGCTTTGGCAGCTTGGCCAGTGTGGAGCACTTTTGAATGTGTAAGTTAAAGACTCCACTAGAACACACAAGCAATTATTTTGTTTATTAATAAGTTGCAGGATAAATCAGAGCCTGCTTCATTTTCATCTCTGCATGATCACCAAGACACTGTGGTAAGACTCTCTAAATAAAATATAGTTTATACTCCATTGCTAAACTACCAGCAACAGGTAACTATCAGCTGGAAAGGGGCCACTTCCTAAGAGAAAAAAATCAAATCTCAGTGTTAGAAGAACAATGATCCCAGGAGAAAAGAGCAGGCTGATTGTGTCTATAAAATGGGCATAATTGTGTCAGTCAGGAGGGACTGAATGACTGTGCAGTGATCTGTCACACATGCATCATCAATTAATTATGCCTCAGAATGCTCTTGCACAGCCTGGTGTACAAACCAGCATAACTGGAATTTGTGCTGACTGGAAAAAAAAAATCATAAAATCAGCCTAAGACTGATTCAAATTAATTTTCTCCCATAGGTGGTGTCCTATAACCAAACAGCATCTTGTTGTTTCCTTTAAACACTGTTACATCAATGTAGTCCTTGATATAGCAGAAGTCAAACAACATTTAAATTCCAAAGACTCTGGTTACATTTTTAAGTTCTGTGTGGCTGTTTTCATGGAAAGAGCTCCAGGTAAACAACACAGACCATGTGATTAACATTAACATGAAATATTTTACAGAGAATTTTTGCAGCAAGCACTTAGAGATGCTGGGTTCAGCATTTACCATAATTGCCATTACCACTTATGTGCAGCTTTCCCCCAGAGAACTTACACAGAGAATGTTTTTACCTTGTTTAAACCTAACAGGCAAAAATTAGGTGCTGAAAGATAGAAATTCCACAAAAATTCACTAGGTGGGCAAACAGTATAATGCAAACCAGAAGCAATATTTAAAGCAAAACAAAATGCTATTGAAAAAATACCAGGTAGTCAGCAAAGATGTTTTTTCTACTTATTGGTGATTTTAAAAATAATGAACCATTCAGCTTAAGTGTCTTAGGAACTTTCAAACTTTCATAATCCTACTTTAGAAAGAAAAATATACTTACATATTTTTTTCCACTGTTGACATCATAAACTTTGGAAGAAAAATACTGTTATCCTGTTCTACATTAAAAAAACAAACCCATGCATGGAATGTGAATGGTAGCAGCTCTGATTCTCTGCCTGCAGATTGAAGAGCAGCTCCCATCACCCCCAGTTCCCAGGGCTCCCATCAGTCAGAGAAGTGCAAATTTAGCATCAACCCCAGACTCAAAACTCAAACCTTTGTCCAATCTAGAAATACTTACAAGGTACATTTTTGTCTATTTAACAATGTTTGAAACTCACAGCAAATCTCAAATTCCTGCATTTACAAAGGGGGAAAATTTATTTGCTTCTCAACAGGAGAAAAAAAAAAATCAGTCTGTGGTGTAATAGAATTGGGGATTTTGCTTCCCAAAGTTGAGGGCATGAGATTACAATGGATAAAGACATTCTTTTTAATATTTTCCTCAACCTGTATACAGACATGTCCTTTCCTACATATGCTCCTAAGGGAAAGCTCACCTCAGAATTCCCTGAGGCAAGCCCACAGGACAGGCCAGAGCTGGATCACCAGGTGGGAAGGTTGTTCTCTCAGGATTTGTGCTGATGGCTGCAGAGGTGGTTTTAATCCCATGGGTTGTGTGTAGCAACTCATATTTCACCATTATTTTAATAGTATGGCCTAGAACATTCCAAAACCATGCTAAATTAGGATAAAATAATGTGGTGAGATATGCTTTATGGACAATGAGTCAAAGAGAAAATTCTTCATGCTTTAAAACAGTAAGAATTGCAAATTGTTCTAAATGCACATAAAATATTTTTAAAGGAACAAAATGGTAACCAAAAACCAGATTCTGATGCCAGCAGTGGGGTTTTTTTGGTAGTTCTTAAGCACAATGGGGCAAATCTGAAAAACCAGAATCGATAAAAATGTCTAATGAAGTTTATCTGGGATTCAGCAGCTTTAATTTGCATGTCAGCATTCTATGGATACATCACATGTAGCAACAAAAGACTATGAGGGCATTATGTACAACAACGTAACCAGATTTCTTTTGCTTTTTTTCTTCCCTTTTTAATTCAATTTAATCTATTCACTACATGTTTCTGTGTGGATATCACCAAAGCACCCCACTTTGCAACCTGTAAATGATGACTCAGAGTTTACAACAGCTCACTGCACTTTTTCTGCAAATGTAAAAGCAGAAAAAGTGGGGATCTGTAGAAAAATAATAATTATCTTCATAAAAGCAAACTGCTCACAAAAGAGACACAAAAGCTTCCTTGCCAGGATATGAGTGCATTGCAAATTTTAAACAATATCACTGTCCTGAAATAGCGTTGTTGGAATTAGCCATTATGGAGCTGAGACCCAAATCATTTAATGTGACCTTTAACTGGACATGATTATTGCTGCAGCAGCCTTATGTAAACTGAAGCCTCACTTAATTAGCACCAAAATTACAATGGCCTAGGACTAAATGATGTGGTAAAAACATTGCAGCTCGCAGGAATGGCCACACATTTCTTGTTTTACATTTTATCTGGGCAATATTCCTCATTGCCACCATTTTATGAATTCAGCCCATGCTGCCATTACATGGAAGGATTATCTCAGGCTTTATTAGGAACAAAACACGCAGTTATCTGCATTGTTTCAAAAATGAATGGGACTCAAACCTTATTCTTTAAAAAAAGGAAAACAAACAGTCCCTGAGCAACTTCGAGAAAACTGGGCTATGGGAAAAAAATAACTTTCAGCTCTAGTCATCATTTTTCCTGACCCTCTCTCAAGCTTTATTTCACCAAGTAACACCACATTTGTAAAGATTAAGATGGGGAGAAATGTTCTGCCCAGACCAGTGAGGCTTGCTAGATCAACATGATTACAAAGGCTGGGTAGCTGTGTTTGGTTGACACGAGACAAATTAAAAGGCAATGGTAACAATGTCATTCGGCCCAGACCTTGCCATTCTCTTCAAATTGAAGTGAAGGGTCAGTGATGAAAGGTGTCTGAAAAATTCATGAACTCCCTGGAAAGTGTCCTTGTAGTGAAACCCTTGAGAAGTCAAGGAGCAGGGAAAGCAAATTATCTGAAGAGTCCATTCTTGGTTTCTTGAGTCTTGGTTTCTTGAGGTCTCAAATTAGACCAAGGTCACACAGATCAACAATTTCACTGCTGATACAAGAAAGCTACCAGGATACTTTCCC
Organism: Toxostoma redivivum; assembly: GCA_013397375.1. Lineage (NCBI taxonomy): Eukaryota > Metazoa > Chordata > Aves > Passeriformes > Mimidae > Toxostoma > Toxostoma redivivum. The sequence goes on from VXBI01006641.1 coordinate 1,028,274, forward strand.
CCTGCTTTTTCCTACCAAATAAAAGGAGAGTTAAAGGATGACCTAAACTGTAAACCTCCAGTGGTCTGCTGAATCCTGTCACCACATCCCAGCTGAGGTTAGAGCACTCTAAAGAGTCCCAGGGAGTGGTTAATAATGAGATGTTGGGCATTCATGCTTGAAATTGTGGGTCATTTTTGATTAAATATCTTGCAGAGGAAATAAGGCATGGCATCTTCACAGTGAGTTTGTAGTGCAATATGAAAGTGCATAAAAGCTAAACTTGTTAGAGGTGATCTACAGAGTTAAGAGGAACTGACAGGGGAAAACCAGCTCAGCCAAACTGAGATTTAACTCAGACTGTTCTTCAAAATTCAGAAAGGACATTTCATTCAGAGGGTTGAGCTAACCCTATTGAAAAATGCTAGCTTAAACTAAGTTTCTATGTGCAGTTTAGGTCTAAAAAGAGAAAAAAAAACCCCGAAATACAACTGTTTCTTTATTTCTGGAGTTACTATAAAGTGCACATTTAAAAATGCAAGAATTTTAAAGATCTCTAGCTGCTACATGCACAGAAGTCCTGAGGATTTTTTGTGGGCAGAGCTGGTTCTTCACCTTTCTAGATTTTTTTGCAGAAATATTTTGAGAGGAAGATTTCATTACGAAGGCACCAAATACCAGGTGCTTCCCAGCATCATTTCCTGACATTATTCATAATTTCTGAATGACCCAAACAAATCAATACATTTCTTGGCATAAAATATTTATTTACTTCTATGTTCTCTCTACCCTGTCCAGTGAATATTTTGTCTCTGATCATCACTTTTTGCACATAAAATGTTAATCCCAGTTAGAACTAGTAGGCACCACAGTACACACCCACAGAAGACATATCCTTTGAGATAACACAATATTCATATATAAAGGAGAATAATGTGGGGGTTTTTCACCTGAAAACACAGAGACTTCAGCATTTATAATCAATAAAGATTGACCAGAATGTTGGCAGAGTTTTCTGCAGTAATCCAGAACATGTAAGATCAACAAATGACATTAGAATAACTTGCTTCCAATTTCTGACTAAGAATATTATTCCTTCCACCTCGTGTTGTATGCAGATAAACAAAGGAATGAAAAGTATCTTTCATTATAGCACAGTCAAACCATTTACAATTCAAGAAACAAATAAAAAACAAAACAAAACAAAACCAAGAAAAAATATTAAATTGGTTCAAATGTAATAAACTGTGCTCTGGTTTTAGAGTCTTGAGGTGTCTAATGTTTTTTTCCCCCTACTTTTGTAAGGAAATGGGCATAATTTCTCCTAAAAATGTTTTTAAAAGGGGGAAAAGAAGCAAAAAATGTTGTGTCAACCCAAGATTCTTACCTGGCACAGGACTAAAGACTAGAAGGTGAAGGAGAAAAGACAAATTCCACCATTAACATGAGTAGCATTCACTCCAAAAGTGGAAGCCTTTGCTATTGCAGAGGGGCACTTGTACACATAAAACCAAGGAACAAACACAATAATACAATTAATATAAATTAACTGATATCTACTCCAAGGCTGTGAAGTCCTCCAAATATTGTGTTCCCTCCTTTTTCTGCGTGATTTCAGCTTCACTTCTTCCTCCATCCCCCACAGGTGTGTGGTGGGGAGGAAGGCTTTGCAGCACTCAGGCTGGCCTCCAGCAGGTGATGGCCATCCCTAATGTCCATGAGATTTTGGGGTATGGCTGACAGCCTGGTGTGCAGCACAGACCTCACAGGAGGGAGACTGTGATGGGCTGATGGTCAGGACTGTTGGATGTGTAACAAACCCCCTCAGGAGCCAGGGCTGGAGCTGCACCAGGGTAATCAGGCTCTGGGGCTGGCACATTCACACCACCAGTAAAATGAGCTCAAACACTTGTTTTGAGATCCCTTAGCAGGACATGTCCATTGTGCTGCTGACTCCCAGTTAGTCCTTTTACACCTCCATATGTTTAACTCTGGCTAAGCAGGAAACGGCCAAGACCAAGATTTCTACAAATCTGCAAGTACAAGCTGTGACAGCTCATAAAAGATAATTACTACTATTTAGCAGATTAGTTTTAGCTGTCTTCAGCCTGTGCCTATAGTGCATTTAAGGAATTAATCTTTCATACAGTTTCATGTTTGTCCAGCATTCCCAGCATGTGTCATTGCAGTTAAGGCTCCTTAATGAACTGCACGAGCCGTGCCAGAGGCGGCAGGTAACAGAGTCAGGTCCATCATGTCTGTTCCAAAGCCTAAATGCAGACAGCAACAACATAAACTTTGCAGATATTATTTCAAGCATTTTTTAAATTATTATTCTGTTTCTCATCTTATGTCTTATTACTCATCCTAGAAGGAACTTTTAAATGAGAACTGTGCAGCTCTGAATTCTCATCCCCTCAGCAAGTTCCACAGGTTGGATCTGAGGATCTTGGAGGTCTTTTCCAACTTTAATGATTTCATGATAGATTTGCAGTTTTCAGAAAGAAAACCCATCATGTTTACCCTGCCATGTTTACAAATTTGTTAAAAAACAAGAGACTGGATTTTATCCTTTGTATCTACCAAATCAATTTTTTGCATCCTATGAACAAAAACTTTAAATGAGCCTGGAAAATGCATTTCAATTTCAATTTTCTTAAAGTACAATGGCCCATCAATGAGAATTGGAGGCTTAAAAGTGGAGCACACCATTGTTAACAAAATGTCACAAATGGGATTTAAAAAAATATCCATGACTTTACCAGTAACAAATGGCTTGAAATAGCTCAAAGAAGATTACACATGACTGAGTTTATGCTTCAGGGTTTCTAATTGCTTCAGCTATCCTTAGTCCATCTTAACTGTATAATATAGTTAGTTTTCTTTAACAGACTCTTAGACTTAATGTTTTTGCCTTGCTTCAGGACAACATCTTTTAATTGCTTTAAATTATCAGTGATGTCTCCAGCATTTTCACTGAATATGGATTGATTTCAATTAACTTTCTCACGCTTTAGCATAAAAGCACTCTTATTCAATTTGCCCTAATTAGATCACCAACCTCTTGGAGCTAAAGCAATGACAGTCATTAAAAGGTTGTACAGAGAGAGAGAATCAAGGTTGTTTACTGCATCGTTAGCCTTTTGTCATTTCCAAGCTGCAAGGAGAGTTTGTTCCTATGTCCATATGAAGGATTTAAATTCAATTCCAGAATTGAGAACTTGGGGAATTTTACAGGAGCAAATTTTGTGTGAAAATCAGGATGGTTCTTTTGTTACTGTTGCACTGACAATGATCAAGCTTTGTGCTGCTGCCAGTGATGCACCTGCACCAGTCACTGTTTTCCCATCTTGCAATGCACTGAGAAGGATATTATGAATTAATGGATATTAGTGATTAATGGATACATGATTGTAATGTTCATTTGGTTTATATCTCCTTGGAAATTTTCCTTTATTGCCAGCTGCTCCAGAAAGGGACATGAAGAGATTCTAGAAAAGTTCTTGCAATTAAAAAAACAAACAAAAACAAGCTTTGCAGCCTGAGGTGGGGAAAAAGGAGGAAAGGAAAAAAATAAAAGGCCTGCAGTAAATGGGTCTAAGGGATGAGACTACACAGAGTCATTAAGCCTTGTACTCAGCAAGCAGTATAATTCTGCAAAACTGCAAGTGCAAACATCCTCAAGACAGTCACAGCTTTTCACTCACCTTTCAAAATCTACAAACAACCCAGAACCTACCAACAAATCTATTCTAGTAGAGAAGGCCAAAAGACTAAAAAAAAGGGGAGAGTAAGACAGGAAGAGAGGACACACCCAGTGTTCTCCACAGTGTTTTTCTAATCCCAGGAAAATACTCACACACACAATCCCAGAATGGTTTGGAGGGGAAGGTGCCTTAAATCCCACCCAGTGCCACCCCTGCCATGGCAGGGACACCTCCCACTGTCCCAGGCTGCTCCAGCCCCAATGTCCAACCTGGCCTTGGGCACTGCCAGGGATCCAGGGGCAGCCACAGCTGCTCTGGGCACCCTGTGCCAGCCCTGCCCACCCTCACAGGGAACAATTCCTAATGCCCAAGATCCCATCCAGCCCTGCCCTCTGGCACTGGGAGCCATTCCCTGTGTCCTGGCACTGCAGTTCCTGAGGAATTGTCCCTCTCTGGTTCCCTGCAGCCCCTCAGACCCTGGAAGGAGCTGTGAGCTCTCCACACAACCTTCTCCTCTCCAGGCTGAGCAGCCCCAGCTCTCCCAGCCTGGCTCCACAGGGGAGCTCCAGTCCCCTCAGCACCTCCGTGGCCTCCTCTGGGCTCTCTCCAGCAGTTCCATGTCCTTCCTATTGTTGGGACACCAGAAATGAATGCAGCAATCCGGGTGCCACCAGAGTAGAGCAGAACAGAGGGCTGGGATCCCCTCCCTCCCCTGCTGCCCATTTTGTGTTTGAGTAGAAGATACAAACAGGAGTTTACTCATTTTCTAGGAGACTCAAAGAGCTGTAGCCCCTTTCCCTGTCTTCAGCACTGCCCAGGTACCTGGGGTTCCACGCTGCTGCTCCTTGTAAAAATATTGTTTATAAAAGAGTCCTTCTTGGAGCACTCTGTGCACTGGATTCAAAGTTAGGTTCAGAGCCAGGAAACTCTGGGTGACTGCAGCCCTTGGAAAGAGTTCTTCATGCTACCATGCAAGTACAAAAAATTCACAAAAAAAGTTCCCCCTTTAGCCATGGGATCAAGTATCTTGTAAGACTCAAGTAGTATGTAATGCATTTTGGGCAAAGCACTATATAGTCCTCCTACAAGAAAAGGCATCCATTAAGCCATAGCTCTGGAATTATCTTTTATAGATAATGCATAGCTCCACAACAGCTCTGTTTAATTAAAAACTGCAACGGTGCAAAATTACTGGGATATAAATCCTTGTTCCATTGAAATCACATGAAAAATTATTACATTATTCTGTATCTAGAGTTCATAAAGGACAAAATTTTACATTCTCGAAGTCACAGGTATGCAAAAGGAGCTAAAAAGCCATTTATGAGTTTTCCTACATGAATGAATTAAGCCCAGATTACACATTAATACATTTGAGTAAGTAGGAGCAAATATTTACCTATTATTTAGCCTTGAGAGCATGTTTTCAAATTCAGTTTCTCCAGTGAAGTTCTTTCCTAGAGCGAATCTTTCAGTGCTGGCACCCTGTAAACCTGTCAGAACAACAAAGTTTGGACCACTAATTAGCAAAGCAGCTCTGCCAGGTTGTGATACTTCCAATGAAATGAGAGTTTGTTGTGACTTTTGTAGCCCCCCAGCTCCCCCAGGCTGGCTGGTGATCCCAGCTGGAGTGTGGGTAACACTCCTGCCTTGGCTCCCATTAGCAACCTGCTGTTCTGCAATGATAAACAGGGAGTGTCAGATCCAGGGGCAAAGATTTTACCTTTTGTTTACTGGGATTGGTCAGTGGAGCAAGAACAAGGAGTACCTTGAACCTGGCAGGAGTGTTTCTGATGTGCATTTTAATCCATTTTAGAAAAATTGCACTGGGGTGATGCTCTGTGCTGAAAGATCTATTTGGGAATAATCCAGACAGGAACAATCTTATTCTGGATTAAATATTTTCATGGAAGACATTATCCCTGTACCAGCATTCCTCTCCTGTGGAACAGAAACATCACTAATACTAAGTGCTGGTACTCTTGTGGATGTCATGGGGTCTGAATGAACAGAGCTCATTGGAAAGCAGAGTTTTTAATTTCTCTAAAATGTCTCAGTGGGTTACTTGGCCGTTGCCCAAGGTAAAAAATTATTATCAAAGATTTGGAATATTCTACTGAAGTGGTGACTAATGGACTGTTTCACTTTTTGGGAGAGTTTGGGTTTTGGGTGTTCATTTTGCATTGACCATGAACTGGCATAAGAGAACTACATAGACAGCCAAAAATTTTTGAAGTATTTCAAATATGTTTTAAAACCCCATGAGATTTTTCCTCTCTCTGTTTAATAAGGTACAGGAACAGAAAGAATTCATATATTCACCAGTAACACAAACAGTGGTCCAGGAGGAAAAAAGGGATGTAATTCCTTCATTAAATCTTAACTATTGAGAGTTAAGTTAAAGCATGTCATATTTTTCAAGTGAACAAGCACAGTAAGTTTTGTGATCCTCTGCATATTTGCAAGCATGCAAAGATAGCTGGGATGTTGCACTATCAATATTACAACACGAATAAATTCAATAAAATCATTTCAACAGGGAAATTCAGGCACCTGGTGATGCTTTGTTGCCTCCCAACCTTCAGATAAATTTGAAGAGCTCTTTTTGAAAGATTTACTATTTATCTCTAAAAATTTCAGTGTTTAACAATGTTGAATGAGTGTTCATTGAGGCTGGGGTGGAATTAGTAATCTCTAATAGCAGCAACATTCCTATTTCCCTATTTATCCAAAGCTCCATGATTAATCTTTGGCTCTTTAACTCTCAGAGACCCCACCCTTCATATAAAAGGAGAAAGATATTCTCCTACAGTTTCCCAGCCCATTTAGGATAGTTCTCTACACTATATGGCTATAAATGCTTTATGTAGTTTTATTTTGCACAGTAATTCCACTGTTTCTTTCAGATCACCATATTAAGCCTGGCCTGTGAGAACAATCTGAGCCTACTGGTGTTTATATTTCAGTCACCTGTAAAGGTGTTTTAGTGGACAGCTCAAAAAACTGCCCATTCCCTAAAGATGATATGGTCTGAGTTACAGTGACAGACTGCAGAGTGGATTAAATAACGATGTGATAGGAGAATTGGGCAGAATGCCAACAGTAAGATGGGCCTGTGTGGATGCACAGAGACCTTTAGCTGTCACTTTTCAGCTGCCTCACTGCTGCCAGCTGCAGGGACCTGTTGGATTCAATTATCTGCTGTACGTCATGGAGATCTGCAATACTTCCCAAGAGGGAAAACTGCACCTCAGCCCACCTGTTGAATGGGAAAGACACAGAATTATTCGCCTCTTTTTTTGTCTCCTCCTTTGAACTTCATTAGCACTTTCCATTGTAGATGTTATGACACATACAGCTGATTCTTTAGCTTCAAAATATTTCAGCTGCACTATGGCACCTAAATAAGACAAATGGACAATGGTTTGGGTTGCAATGGACCTTAAGGTTCATCCAGTACCACCCCCACCCTGTGCAGGGACACCTCCCACTATCCCAGGCTGCTCCAGCCCCAATGTCCAACCTGGCCTTGGGCACTGCCAGGGATCCAGGGGCAGCCACAGCTGCTCTGGGCACCCTGTGCCAGCCCTGCCCACCCTCACAGGGAACAATTCCTAATGCCCAAGATCCCATCCAGCCCTGCCCTCTGGCACTGGGAGCCAATCCCTGTGTCCTGTCCCTCCAGCCCTTGCCAATTGTCTCTCTCCATCTTTCCTGCAGCTGCTCCAGGCCCTGCAAGGCCACCCTGAGCTCAGCCCAAAGCTTCTCCTCTGCAGGTGAGCAATGCCAGCTGTGCCAGCCTTTCCTCCCAGCAGAGCTGCTCCATGCTCTGCTCATCCTGGAGCCTCCTCTGGGCTCTCCCAGCAGCTCCAGCTCCTTGCTGTGCTGGCCCAGGGCTGGGGCAGCTCTGCAGGTGCTCAGGGTCTCACCTGGGGGCAAAGAAGGTCAGAGCTGCAGAGCACTGGAAATGCTCTGGTTTTCTACAGCAGACACTGTTGCATTAAGGAGCCGAAAATAACTTAGGAGTCCTAAAATAATTTTGGGGTGAGTGCAGGACACTGTAAGTTGCTGTTATAGAAGTATAAAGATGTCAGTCAGTGTGTTCTGCTTCTTTCCTGGCTGGATTGTGTGCTTGTGTTTGTGACACAGTGATTATCTTTTAATTACCTTCAGAGTTGTAATCAAAACAAACCAACTTATCAAGAGATCACATAACAGGGATAACTCGGGACAATTAATTTGATTTCAAAGCAAAACAGCTTCCAGTGCATACCAGAACAGTGTGCCTGGTACTTATTATGACCTTAATTACAACATGAAGTCATACTTGTTATTTTTCTTCTGAGCTTGAATTTAACTTAATTCAGTCCTTCTGCAAGTTATATAAAATTCTTACACTCAATCAAATATTATAATTTCTGCAGATTTCTATGTAAACAAGGTTTGAACTTCTCTGTTAATGAAACATGACTGAGATGGTTGAACTCGTCTTCCTTCCTCTGAACAGATGCAGTTTAACTGAAACTGCCAACAAGCCTATTTCAGTTAGAGCAGACTGATAGAAAACAGAGGGTGTTTTCCTTCATCCATTAATTCCCTGGTCTTTGCAGTTGGAGTTTGTGGAAGGTCTACCTCCCAAATTCAAAGATCAATTCTTTTTTACCAAAGAAGAGAAGAAAAACCAAAAAATTTGGCCTTGAGGAATATGAATAAGCAATGTATTTCCTCATTGTTTCAAAACATTTCCAGATGCTTGTTCTCAGTTACAGCTGCTCTAATTTGGGGAAGAGTAGGACAAGTTCCTTTGATTATGGTAACAGCATCAAGGGTCACAGCTGTTGATAGAGCTGCTGTTCTAAATTTCAAGCAACCTACCTAGATCAGAAGTACTTCATCATAGAAATCTTTACCCAGCATCAGGGAGAAGTAGAGAGAAATAATTGAGTTAATTACCTTACACTGCTTTGCAGATTATGAGTATTATACATGTGTTCAGCATCAATAAGTATTTTTAACTCAAGAGAATTTACCATTAAAAATGCTTTTGGTGATTTAGCTCACTAATATTCTTTGTCTTACCTTTGGTATCATAGAGAAAAAGAGAACAGTCATGGGCACTACCCAAATCCCTGGATCTGGTGATCACAGAAACCTTCAAGATCATCAAGTCCAACCTGTGCCCAGCCCCACCTTGTTACTCAGGCCAGAGCACTGAGTGCCGTACCCAGTCCTTCTCTGGAGACAAATTTCATGGCTAATCCGTATTATTGTAAAGAGTGAGCCCAGTTCTGGGTAAGGACCTTACCTACCACCTGTAAATGTACTGAAGATGAATGCAGATAAAACAGTGGAGTTGTTATGTCCTAGGGAAGAGTAAATAAAATGTGCTGTATCCAGTCTCTGCTGAGTGACACAGCAAATCCCACACACAGTAACACAGGCCTGTATCCAATCTTCTCACATTTTCCACCCACAATTTATAGCAACTAACTCGGCTCCTGTAATGTAAAACTCAGAGGAAAAGCCTGAGGATTGGTCTGTGACAGTGTGATTTAAGAAGCAGAATATAAGAAAGGAAAGGTGAAAAGAAGAACACCAGAGCGAGTGGCTATTTCACAGAGCTCTACACACAGCTCCTAGGCATCCTGCTGGGACAGCTGCTGGAATTTCAAATTTGTGTTCGTGGATGGAATAGGAAAGAGAAATTTTGGACTAGTTTCTGGGCAGATGTGCTTCTGTCTCCCTTACAAACACAACCAATTGCTCTCAACAGAATTTGAGATATTCTCCTGAGCTAGAAAATTTAGGGGGGTCTAAACAGAGCCATATCCTGAAATATTTCAGGGGCAGGAAATTAACTTGGATGAACCTGCTCAATCCATGGGGAAGTTGTATTCAGTGCCAGCTGGTGAAATTTCATTAATAAAAAACAACAGGAGCAATCAGAGCCAATGACACTCGAACCCTTCCTTCAAACCCTTCATTTAAATGAAAGCTGCCCTTAATTTACTCTCTCTTATAGAAGGTCAAACATTTTACAGTAGCAAATCTGATTTAAACTATTTTGTTTAAAACAAACCATCAACCTCCCCACCTATCCTAAAAACTGTATTAATACAATATTTTTATTCACAGTCAAAATGGGAGATCCTTGTCATTTTAACAGCTCTTCCTGGTATTATTCTATTTAAGCCACTAAAAGTGGCTTAACACTTTATGAAAAATTGAAATTAACAAAACCTTTTTTTGGTAATAAAAATAATACAAAATTCATCTGTTCCTAATTCCTCCCCCCTGCCCCGGAAATGGTATTTTTGACATGCTTTCTGTGCAGCTTCTAAAACCCACAATTTTATTATCTCACTATTGCAAAATATTATCAATTATTATAATCCCTCAGAGCCTTTCTTCTTTTTTATTCTAAACAATTCACAGTAGTCACTGTATAAAAAGATGGAAGAATTCTGCCAACCTGGATTTTGTGCAGAAAAAGTGGTAAATTATATATTTCAACAACAAATGCAGCATAAATGACATTATATGCTGTAAATTGTCGTATTTCTCTCTCCCACTATTCCTGTATTCTACTGAAATTTCTGTTCTCTATTTTATCCCCCATCCAATCTCACTGAGTGCATCGGGCCTTTGGTGTATAACCATGTGCCTCTGGGGAAAAAATAAACCATGCTGGCTATTTATAACATGATTTAAATACTATATTTTGCCCTGGATTACTGAAACAAATAAAAAGAAATGTAAACAATCACACATTGATGCTTAATATTACAAATACTTTTAAATACGTCAATAAGAGAATGGAATTTTCAAAATCGTGAGAGAAAAAAAGGGAAAACACTTCAAATACTTTCTGTATGCAGCTGACCCCTTTGTGGCTCTCTTAATTTTGATTTAGTTACCTGTTTATCTATCCTCATGTGTTTTAATGTCTTAATTATGAGAGAAGTGCTTAGAAAGACTTACCCAGCCCTGTGGTTGCCACCTGGTAAGTGCAGGCACAAGCACCTCTAATCCATTTCAGAGCAAAACAAGCCAGCTCAGATGAAAGGTGGAGACCCCCTTTAACCATTGCAAATCTTGCAAAAATAAGGCCCTGGTTAAATTCAGCAATTATGTTGGCTTACACCTGATTCTAATGAATTGTTGCAGATGCAGAATGCAGAACTGCATTCCAGTTCTGCTTGGGAATGTCATCCTGCTGGATGGGTGAACTGAAGAGTTTATTTGACTAGATCTCATGCCAGCTCCCTGAGCAGCTGGGAGAACTCAGACACTCACTGAACGATTTTTACAATGTCTCACAGTCCCCTTCAACATCATCTTGTTCTTTTTGGCAATCCAACATATTATATTTATCCTAACCTCTGGCACGCTTCTTTTTATTGTCCACCTTTAAACTTTTTTATCAGGTGTTTTTACACTTGCCTGACTTTACTCTTTAATCTTCCTACTTCACCTTTGGTCCAGATATTTTACACCTTATAGATGTCTCTTTCCAACACTTTATTTTTCATCTCCATTGGATCATTTTTTTTTGTCATAGTATATTCACTGCTAGATGAAAGACCTTCATTTATCTTTCAACACTTTCCATTTCCTTTCTATGTCTTCCTTACATTGATTTTTCTCACCTTCTCCTAGGAGAAGATCAGCTCATACTCCATCAGCTTTTTCTTCTATTTTGTCTACCTTGAGTCCAAATGCAAACTTAGTATGACTATCGTAATTAAACATTTGAACTTTGTTTTCATTTGAAACAGGATATGGAGAGCAGATTTTTAAATTGAATTATTCCTAAATTAAAGAGACAAAGTATAATAAATCTTCATTCTTCTGTAGCAAATTATTGTATTAATGATGAACACAAAAATATTAATAGAATTAAAGACAGAATGAGCCATATTTACATTTTTGATTTGCAGACCCCTGGCACTAACAAGTAGGTGAAAGACTAAATAAAAAATCTGGAAGACAATTTTGAACAGAAATTTCAGGAAGCTGGGATAAGCCTTTTGAAAGGCTGGTTTGAAGTTCTTTCATTTTAAAGTCCTTTGTATCAACCACATGCTAACCATAGGGAAAAAATAATTTTAAGGTTGTGTTTTAACAGCCCACAGATTAATTTCTGAGGTAATTTTGTTCCCTGTGTTGAAATCCTTCTCTGCACTCATAGAGCCTCCTCCTTTAATCACAGAACCCCAGGCTGGGTGAGGCTGGAGGGGCCACAGGAGCTGCTCTGGTGCCACCTCCCTGCTCCAGCAGGGCCATCCCAGAGCACAGGGCACAGCAGTGTGTCCATGTGGCTCTGGAATATCCCCAGCAGGAGACTGCACAGCCTCTCTGCACACTCTGCTCAGGGCTGGGCACTGCCCAGGGCAGAAGCTGTGCCTCCTGGGCAGGGGCAGCTCNAGGCACCCTTGGCCTCCTTGGGCCCAGGACACTGCTGGGACAGGGACAGGGACAGCTCCTTGTCCCCAGCACCCCCAAATCCTTCCCCACAGAGCTGCTCCAGCAGATCCCTCCGGTCTCTACTGGTGCTGGGCTTGTTCCTGCCCAGGAGCAGGACCTGCATTGCCTTGGTTGAATTTCAGATGTTTTGTCCCTGACCAGTCTCTCTGTTGAGGCCCCTCTGACTGGGGAATTGGCCACTCCCAGTTCTGTGTATTGAAATGGACTGGGAGCAACGGAACAATGTAATGGAATGAGAGCAGTGGGGTTTTTTTCAGTGACTCTTGATTACTAAGAGAGAAACAGCAGCAACTGAAGATGTGTGAGTGCAGGTACCTGGAACAAGAATTAAATAAAAGAAATAGTGTTGGACAGCAAACTAGGACCAGGAGGAAGACTGAACATGAACTATTAAAAGACCATATATAAGAGAGTGTGCAAAAATTTGCCAGTGTTCAAGAGTTTTTAAGGAGGCCACTGTAGCCCTGTTACAACCCATCACTTGTTTGTCAGCTCTACTTTCCTACTGGGAGTAAATAGAAAAAAATATATAGTGGGGAGCACTTGATGACATCACAAACCAACCCATCTACCCCCATCCAGACTAGACACACCAAACAACCAAAATGCAGAGAACAAATTTTTCATCAGAATTATGTAGAAAATACAGAAGAATAGATTTGCAGGACAGTATTTATCAAAGAATAAATCATTCTGGATTCCAACAGATGTTGAAGGTGATAACATGGTTAACAGACTGTAGGTTGCAAATCTGGATTGATTTTTGCTAGTGTTCCCTTTTTCAGAGTCTATTCCTTTTGTTTTCTGGAATTGTGATGATGTGGCAGCAGAGTATAAAGCTTTTCTGGTGATAATACTGATGACATGGGAGCAAGTGACATAGAACAGCACAGCAAAATCAGAGCTAGGGAAAAAAATCAAGAAGCTTCCTAGAGGATGCCTTAAGATTTTTGTTTTACAGTATTTCCACTTTTTCTTAATTTTGAGCCATCATTGAGGATCCATCAATGCCAGTGGAAACAGAAGCATAATCCATAGGGAAATTTAGATTCACCTTCAGTAAGATCTCAGGAATATTGTTCAATTCTGAACACACTGATGTATTAAGCAGTTAAGCCATGTTGGAAGAGATTATTTACCTTCTACATTAAAGCATTATGGTTATACATTTCATTTTATCAACATATTATCAGCACTATGTTATCACCATATTATTCAGTCACCCAGTTTGACTTGATCCTTTGGGAAATCTTACAATTCTGTGAGGTTTTCTTTAGTCTAAGGAATTTTCTGTTATCAACAACGTTCACCAAGTCACCCTCCAAATCAATAATAAATATACTGCAGAATGTCAGGCCTGATGTTGTTACCCAGGGCAGTCACTACTAACTGCTCTCCACTCTCAGAAAATTTATCTGCAGTTTCCAGGAAAGTGTGTCTTTTCCAGCAGGCCTGCCTGCTATGTCATATTGAGATAGCTCAATGCAAGTCACATAATTACATCATGTAACTTTATATCATTTGACATGGCTGAGGCAACCTAACATAAAATATCACAGTATAAAGCAACAGCTGGAAAATTTAAACATTACTTTTTTTCTCCCCAAAAGGAATAGGAAGAAAAAACCCAATACAAAACAAAAACATAATATTTATTTTTTTCAACTCTAGCCTTTGAAGAAAAAAAAAAAAGAAAAGTATAGCTTGTCTAAAATATTGATTTTTACATATGTAACTAACATTGAACTGACAGTGTCTTCACTAAAACCTGAATCTAGAAGCTTCTTGGGAAATGGGCTGTTGTCATGATCAAAGCCAGACTTCAGCAAACTGTCAGGGCTGCATTTTAAAAGAGTACATGTGCAGTGCTACATTAGATTAAACCTGTATATGTGCTGCTCCACCTATGTACAAGGCATTCTGATATATGTGCAATTCCCTGTGCCATTAATTTCCTAGGACATTAATTAAAATGGATTACAGTGCTAAAGAAACAGACATTTTGGTAGCTTCATTTACTTGTATCACTATAAAATTAGTAATTGCATTCTGATGTAACAAATGCCACATTGTAATTCTCTTTATTTTCCTGTCTAAAAAGATGGGAACTACAACGTAGATTTTTAAATAATATGGCTTATCCACAGTTCTCCTTTCTGCAACCTCTTTGGTTTGAAAAACAGCAATTTTATCCTTGTGCTGAGATTTCAGAAAATCAAAAAAAAAAAGGAGTCTATTTTCATTGTTTTCAAAACAATGAATTCAGCATTCAGAGGAGAAAATAATTAGTGGAGACAAGAAATATTGTGATGGCAAAGAAATGTGATATAGAAGGGAAGTTGAGATTAATATGATCTGAATCAATGAAATGTGACCATAAAGGGAGTTTATAACAAGAAGAACCACACTCAGCTGAAGGTGAGGCAGGAGTTGACGTGGACATTCCCACCTGGATAGCTGGCTAATGGCATTGACTGCTGGAGTTATCTGCCAAGGCACACTGGTCTGGGTGATCAGAACTGGCAGGGAACACCAACAGCAGCAGGAGATTTGAGAAAAAGTATATTTATAAAATGTAAACAGGTATTATATGGAGCTAAGGATACCAGGGAAAAGGGACTAAGAAAAGCTGCTGGAGCTGAAAGCTCTGTCAAAAACTGAAGGACACAGACTGGCTTGTTTGGGGTTGGACTTCATCTTGGTTACAGCAACACAAATAGATATCTGCTTGGATTGAAAATAAATGCTGTTCCTTCTTTTATATCTCAGTCTTTGGTTCCATAATGGACACTCTAAACTATGATTAGATCTCTTCAGCACTATTTTTCTTGAATATAAACACAGTGGAATGAAAGGCAAACAAAGGCCTGAGGAATAGCCTTTGGAGCTTAAATAGGGATTTCAGACAGGCACTTATGGAAAAGAGACTTCATCATCAATTTGAGTATGTTCAGCCTCAGGAAGAGATGGCTTAGAGGGGCCCTCAGCCCTGGGTGCCCCATCTGTCCCTGTGTGTCCCTGTGTGTCCCTGTTTGCAGGGTGTGTCCGAGCAGTGCCAGGCTCTGCCCCAGGCCCAGCAATGGCACCAGAGCCACGGGCAGGGGCTGAGCCCAGGAGCTGCCCCTGCCCAGGAGGCACAGCTTCTGCCCTGGGCAGTGCCCAGCCCTGAGCAGAGTGTGCAGAGAGGCTGTGCAGTCTCCTGCTGGGGATATTCCAGAGCCACATGGACACACTGCTGTGCCCTGTGCTCTGGGATGGCCCTGCTGGAGCAGGGAGGTGGCACCAGAGCAGCCATTTCCAGCCTCACCCAGCCTGGGATCAATGTGCAGTCTGCTCCAGTTTTGGATATTGAATGGCAGAGAAGGCAATACGACAGGATCAGAAAATCAGTCTTGCAGAGAGAGGAAGGAAACCTGGTGGTATTCTGTTGGAGGGTGGATAATAATAATGAACAAAGCTCCAGAGAGAGGACAGTATGTCTTAACATGTGGAAATGGTGTCACTCTGAACAACAGCTTGGATATTAATTTTAAATTACTTGTTTCAGCATCTACTTGATGCTTATGACAATAGCCATAGTTGCTGTTTAATTCCTGCTGCTCCAGACAGCAAATGGCGAAATTGTCAATCCATACAATCCCAGAATGGGTTGGAAAGGATCTCAAGGACTATCTTGTTCCACCCCTGCCATGGCAGGGACACCTCCCACTGTCCCAGGCTGCTCCAGCCCCAATGTCCAACCTGGCCTTGGGCACTGCCAGGGATCCAGGGGCAGCCACAGCTGCTCTGGGCACCCTGTGCCAGCCCTGCCCACCCTGCCAGGGAACAATTCCTAATGCCCAAGATCCCATCCAGCCCTGCCCTCTGGCACTGGGAGCCATTCCCTGTGTCCTGTCCCTCCAGCCCTTGCCAATTGTCTCTCTCCATCTTTCCTGCAGCTCCTCCAGGCCCTGCAAGGCCACCCTGAGCTCAGCCCAAAGCTTCTCTGCAGGTGAGCAATGCCAGCTGTGCCAGCCTTTCCTCCCAGCAGAGCTGCTCCATGCTCTGCTCATCCTGGAGCCTCCTCTGGGCTCTCCCAGCAGCTCCAGCTCCTTGCTGTGCTGGCCCAGGGCTGGGGCAGCTCTGGGGGGTTCTCACCTGAGGGGCAGAATCCTCTCTTTACTCTACTTTAGTTTTATCAGACACCTGTGGAAGCAGCTCCAGCACTTTTTCCCAGCAAGATAACCTGAAATTTATAAGACCCCAGAAAACATCAGGGTAGCAGTTGTGTGGGAGTGAGTTTGGGCTTTACACCACTAATTAGTGGTTTGTCATCAGTCTCACCTGTTTCAGTTCAGAGCCAGGATTGTTAGAAAGGCACTTGAGACGATTTCTTGTGTTCAGACTTGGATGTTTAGTGTATCTTACCATAAATTCCAGAAAGCATAGCACATTTCTAGCTGCTTGCTAGAAGTAACAAAAATGGCTTCAAGCTGATCCTGTTTCAAGGCCTTTTGAAGATAAATAGACCAATAAAAGTTTCACACCTATATTATTTATACTCCTGACCCAATAATAGATTCCCATGACCCTTAGTGTGACTTTAGAATGACCAATCCAAATGTAATTACCTAAGTTCTGTGAAGAAAAGGAAGAGAAGATGAACAAGAAGACACCACCCAAAATTCTCCATCTTGTCCCATAGCTATCACTATACTGTAAAAACCTTAAATTTAAAATCCATCACCCAAGTGCAAACACACACATTTCACCCACTACACATTTGTGATTTCTAGCTTATTATTCAGATTTACAAGTCTTCTCCATGGTTTCAGGTCCAGAGCAGTGTTCTCAAGGGGGTCTGTTTCAGGAAGCACAGAAAGCTCAAAAGCTTCATATTCTTGAGATCCAACACAGCTGCAAAGGTGGAATGTGGTAAGGTCTCCCTATAATATTGAACTAATTAAAAAAACGTCATTATTGGGTGCACAGCTGTGAGAGACTCTTGTCAAATGCAGCAGGGACTGGAGCACGTTCCAAAATCATTCAAGCTTGGAGTGTTCAATTAGACTCAGTGTGAGGTCAAGTGTGGCTGAGCAGTGGGGAAAGGAACTTGCTGCAGGAAAATAACTGTCAGTGTTGCCACAGAAGGAATTTTGGGCGATACCTGCAAGCTCGTCTGCATGGCTACACATTATGACTGCCACATACAAGATTCTCTACCAGATTAGAGGGCTTTTTATTCAAATATCAAAAATGTTTTGGAAGGGAGAGTGAGAGCTCTTGAAAATGCTAGTAAATATTTCAGCAGAGTCGATATACAGCAGCAGGGTTGAAAGAACGAAATTATTTAGCTTGTTTTCTCACAGTTTCATTAAAAATGCTAAAGAAAAGCAGAGGTCTATTTCCTTGAATCATTCTGTAAATCTAAATTCAAAATTGCTTATTTACTATGAAACAAATTCATAGCAAAGAATTTTTCAAGGGAGAAGAAAGGAAAACCTGTCATTGTAATGCATTTTGAAGCAGAAGATCTCTGAGAGGGTTCATTTTCAGAAGATAAAATAGTTTTCATTAATTCACAAAACATTTTACATCATATTCTCACATAATAAATGTTAAATTAAAATAAGTCGTTTGTGTTCATATCTATAATCTATTTTTTATTTATTTTCCATGCAAGCTGTTAAGCTTTGCAAAAACAAAGCAAAATTGAAACATTAAGAAACACAGCCTTAAAGTTACGTGTTTCCTTATTGATATAGGGGAGCATGGGAGCTGTAGTAGAAAGAGCCATTGGGAAAAAAAAAAGTTTTCTAGATTTAAGACCTTTTCCAGCCTTCCTTTGTTTATTTTGTGTTAATAATCCAAAAATGTTGCACAATCAGGAGGCAACAAGGAAAGCAGGTTCACAGCTGATCCTCACCTCTTCCTCAGAACATATATTTTCCACTGTTTTTTTGAATAATCCCTTTCATGTAAGAGGATGTTTCACTCAAGGAGGATCACCCATTAATGTCAAGTGCATGCAAGTTTATTGTGGCAAGATTTTCAAAACTCTGTGATAGGTAGCAAAGCTTTAAGGGACAACAGTGATGTCTTGTCTGTACAATTTTTTCCTTGAGTTCTGACAGGAGTGTACAAATGTGTGCTGCAGCCTCATTTCTAAAAAAGGTGGTTTTTCCCTTTTTTTTTCCTGAATACAGAAACCCTCTTTGTCATTAAAAATGTAAAGGCCCTTCTGTTTTTGTCAGTTGAGGAAGAAAATGAAAGGAAATTCTTTTGTGGCAACCTGGTGTACTAAAGAGTCTTCCAGTTAAAGAACTGCCAAAATACATGAGATTAAAGCAGATGCATCTTGACACAACTTGTCATTAAAAATATATGTGGACAATAGGAGAACACGTCACAATCTGAACATGTTTGATACATGCAACTTATTTAAAAAGTCCCTGAATACTGTCAAATACTCATTTTATCCTTTTTTTGATTCAAAATGAAAGAGTTTCCTACTGTTTTGGGAACTAGAAAAGAAAAAAAAAAGGAAAAAAAAAAGAAAGGGGAGAGAATAAAACTTGTTTTTAGAAAAAGACTTAAGAAACATAAGAAGATTTGAATAATGATGGTGTGATAAGTAAAGGAAAGGGGAAGCAAAAGGAGCTGTGCCAAGAGCCAATACGTTCCCTGGTACTGAGGGTTGGAGAGGTCTACCATTTCTAAATTATGCTGAGCTCAATCTGGCATAGATCAAACCTAAATCTTCCTCTTGCTTAGAAAACACAGAATAATGAAAACAAGATTTACCCCAATGAAAAATGAAAAGCAATAGAAATCACCAAAATTTCAAGGAGCAGAAGACAATGAATTCTGCAGAAGTGTTCTGGGGCACACTGCAAGCCTGTGTATTGGACACAAACAGGACTGGGGAAGCAGCAACTGAGACCAGGAGAGCTGAAAATGCCCTGTTTACCACAGCTCAGCCACTAGATCTTCCCCTAAGAAGCCAGGAAAGTGCCTGGGAAAGTACATCTATGAATAATACACTCAGGCATTTCATGCTCATTACTTTAAACTCATTCCAACTCATTATTTTAAAGTATAAATTTTGGGTTAAGCAGCATTATTTATATTGTGATACCCTATTTTTATATCAAGAAGAAGGTGCATAAACTGTGGGAATCAGCCTGGCTGGTATTCCAGATTCAGAAACAAGAGTTGTATCCCAACCCTAAACTGTGGGAAGCTTTTGTTAGTTGTGGTGACCCCAGAAAAAATGTTATGGGATTGCCCATGTTAATATCTAATTTGATATTCAGATATCACCACTCCCACACCCAGAATGTTCTCCCCTCCTTGTGTTCCTGTTGGCCCCCGTTTGGTGCATTGTTCCACCCCACCTACCCCATTAGGCCCTGCTTCCCTTTGTCCTACCTCTGCACCACTTTCTCTTATGCCCATTGGACCCTACCCCAACTCCACCTTCTCTCCTACTCCATATTTTAACCCTAGACCTCCCTTAAACCCTGTCTTCAACCACTGGCCCTTAAAGAGGCCTCATCTCCTTGGTTGCTATAATCAGATTTTTGGGCCTCGTCCCACTTTTACTTTCACTGTTACTAAAGTGTTTTATGTTGCTAAGCTGTGGTCATTGTAACGCTCTTCTTTTATTTTGCCACTTCCACCCTGAATATCTGAGAACCCCAGAAAGGATTATCGGGGACCACCCTCGACCCCGATATAAACCAGTGTGGTTTCTGGATTCAAATGTCCCAAAACAAGTAAGACTCATTTTTTTCAGTGGACTTTGTTGGTGTCTGGTTTTTGAGATCACCTCATGGAAGTCATTGTAGGGACTATAACACACCAGTGCTCCTCTGAACAGTAGCTATTTTGAAAGTGCCATATTTATTTATTTATTTATTTATTTCAAATACAACTTCTCTCTGAGTGCATTCAAAGTCAAATCCAAACACCTCAGTGACTACAATACTTTTTATTGCCTTTGACTCCAAGAAAGGGAGTCGAATTCATGAAGCAGTCAGGGAGAGAACTCCCTTATGTATCACAAGCAGGAGCATCCCAGCTCTAAGACACCAGAAAACTACTGGAAATAACTGAAAGTAAAGGTAAC
Organism: Toxostoma redivivum; assembly: GCA_013397375.1. Classification (NCBI taxonomy): domain Eukaryota; kingdom Metazoa; phylum Chordata; class Aves; order Passeriformes; family Mimidae; genus Toxostoma; species Toxostoma redivivum. Next base: position 1,048,557 of record VXBI01006641.1, read on the forward strand.
AAGGGGAAAAATCCCACCTTTATAATGACAGAGAGATCCTTTTTTAATGGGAGAACTCCCAGCCAGTACAGGAAATACAAGAAAGAATTTTAATAGGCATTGGATTTTCCTAATGGTGTTCTGTATTTGCTAACATAAGATAAACATGATTAACGTACAGTGTAACTTTTGTTATCCAGCATTATCAAATTAGTGACTCATTTGTAATGTAAATAAGTATTATTAGTTTTAAATATGGAAGATTTACATAGCTAATGAAATGACTGTGAAAACATTGTCTTAGGGCAGTTAAAAGCTATGTTACATTTAGTAAAACTGTGAACATGAATATTTATTATTTCACAACAGAAAGAATAACCAACTTCTTATGAATATAAAATAATAAAGCAAATAGTGAATAACATTTATAATCAATAATCATTCTGGGATTAATTTGTGTAAAACTGCCCTTTTCACCTTCTGTTTCCAGTACATATTGAACTTAATGGATTAAGTTCACTCTACTAATCAACAACACAATATTTGGCAAAAGGCAGAGCTCATAAAAATGTATAGCAAACAATCAAAGATCTGTTATAAGGAAGCAGTTTATAAGAAGGAGCAGAAGATGTAAAATAATTAATTAAGTCCTAGCCATAAGCTTAAAGCTCCTTTCTAATAGCACAAAAAACCTTCAAGGAGAGAAGACACTCTTTACTTCACCAGGGTGCAGAAGAGATGGTGAAGAAAATATTTCCCCAATATTTTGAAGATGTAATTACTAAATACTAGCATCATCACTCACCTTTTTACTCTTTCAAATTCTTTTTTTCCTTCCAGTCTGTCTCCCATTTTTTGGATTGAAAATGTCTACAACCTTCAGAGCTATTTATGGTACATTGAACTTACATCCATCTGATGAAGCAGAGCAACATAAAAAGTAACTCTTACACCTGAGAAAATGTTCAGGGTGAGCTCTTGATGAGATATTCCAGGTGTGTGGTGTCCTGAGTACTCATAGGGTTAACTGACCTTCAGAAAAATTACCATGATCAACGTGGCCAAAATCCTGTGGAATTTTGATTTTTAATTAATTACCAAAAGATAATACTCTGAGCAATTAAGTTTCAGTGCAAGCATAGGCTTTTTTTGTTTGTGTGAGTAGCAACAATTTTTGCATTCAAAGTATGATTTGAAAGCAATGGAGAAACTCTCCTGTTTTCCTGTTTATTTTTACACATGGATTCCTTTGCAATGCCACACGCCAGATCCTGTTCAGTGGGACATACTCCAATATCTTGGCTTGTTAATTGCAATCTTGCATTGATTTGAATGCAGCATTCTTATTTCTGAATTATACTTTTTTCTGATTTTCTCCATTTCCACTGCTGAAATACTTGAAATATTTTGAAATATTTCTCTATGTACAAATCTAGTTCAGATTATTCCTGTTTTTCCAAACAGTTCCAGCTTCACAGGTTTAGAGCTAATATGGAAGGGGTTTGTATAAAGAAAGCCCAAGAAAGAAAACCTCACAAAGCTCATAGGAACCCTTTTTTTTTTTTTTTCCGATGATCTAACCAGTGATATTCAGCTGCCAAACTTTAATTAATTAAATGAAATTCACACTCAGCAGTTTGGAGAATCTGAGCTACTCTGCTGCTTCTCCCTTATCTTTTGAATCCGAGATAAACAACATCCATTCTTTCTCCGAGGCAGGCTGCAAGGCACAGTTTGTTCACATCTCCAACATATCTCGAATTCATTAGGTGGGATGAGCTACAGAAGTGCAATTTGAATGCCCAGAGTGCCCTGAGGTGGGAGGCAGCAGTGCCAGCCTGGTCAGATATGCCCAAATCCCTCCTGGCAAGAGGGGAGCCAGCTCAGAGTGGTTTGCTGCCCACCACCCTAAATAGACAAACAGAAAGAGTGCCAGGTGCCTCCAGCCACGCATTTTGTGATGCAAATGCTGACTTAAGAGAAAGAGAAGTGAAACCATTGCCTTTCTGTGCTGACAATCCATCAAGCAGGGCCCAATGACAGTAAAGCCTTTGGACCAGTAAGGAGGTTATTTGGAGCCACATCTCAAGCACTGTCAGAAAAAAAGGTCTTTCTTTCCCCCATTCTCCCTTGCCAATCACATGAACCATCAAGTCCTCTGGCATTTTAGAATTAGCAAGTGCAGTGCAGAATTATGAAAACACATTATTCCCCCAGTCTCATTTCTTGTGGGCTAATTAGAATTATTTGACCCCAAAACTACATGGGTTTTGATAAGATAATGGACTTCAATTAACAGGAAATCATTAGAAGTACTGCACAAAGTGAATTCAGTAGCAAAATAATTTTCTGCAATCAGTTCTGTAGGTATTTTGAAGCCACAGAAACCAGTTCACTTATGGTTTTCCGAGGCCAATATCAAACTGGCAGAGTGTGTATAGATGGGATACTGGGAATTAGGAATTGGTCCCTGTGAGGGTGGGCAGGGCTGGCACAGGGTGCCCAGAGCAGCTGTGGCTGCCCCTGGATCCCTGGCAGTGCCCAAGGCCAGGCTGGACATCGGGGCTGGAGCAGCCTGGGACAGTGGAAGGTGTCCCTGCACAGGTGGAACTGGGTAAGGTCCCTTCAAACCCAAACCATTCTGGGATTCTATAAAGTTAATTTTAGGCAGAGACCATGAACTGCATCTACTCCCCCTCTCATCCATAAGGGTTTCACCCCCTCTGCTCCATGAGAGGAGCAGCAGAATTCTTCACAGACCCTGCTGCTGTGCTGTGAACAGACCAACCGATTTTGACACACTGAAGAACAATTTTATATCAGGCTAAACCTTTTCATGTGCTCAGATTCATAGCTGAGATCATTTCATGTCTGACTGCGCAACTTCTGCTGAAAGGCAGAGCAGGCTGTCACACATCTAAAGTCTTCTCCTCCAGTACTTAAAACTAGGGGCAAATTTAAAGTCTTTAAGTGGAGATCTCTGTTTCCTGGGCACAAGGGAGCTTCACTCCTTAGTTCATAACTCCCCATCAGGTGTGCAATAGTGCTGGGCTTGAGGGGAGCACGTCCAGTGTCTCCATGTGTGCAAGGCTTGTAACTCTCAAAGAATTGCATTTTCTTTTGTTGGGGCTGACCCCAGTAGTCCCAGTGCAAGTCCTGCCCTTTGTTAAGGACAACAACTGACAAACAGCTTTGCATCATCAGCTCAGAAATACTCTCTGTAATTAATGAAGAGTTCTAGAAGCCCTGAGTTACCAGAGTCTCACTGCTTTATTGACAGCTATTGACATAAACCCTATATTTAATTTATTTCCATATATTTAATATATTTCTATATGTAAATAATCTTGAATTTTAGTGCTTTTTACCCTTGTCCAGTTCCTGTTTCAGGACATGTCAAGCACAATGTAGAAGGCTGGGCACTCATTGCTGCAATGCTTGGAACATTAATATCTCTACTGATGATTTCAATGGGGCCACCATCTGTCTGCAAATTCTAAATGAGGGAGGGGAAAAGAAACTAAAATTTAAAAAGGAAGGAGAGAAAAAAAAGAAAAAGACAGCACTCCACAATATTTCAAAATAATTCTGTGTCATGACTTTTGCCATGCATCCATAAGGTTACACAATGAATTGAGGGAAATAATAACACACTGGAAAAAGGAAATGTTCCTCCTGAATGAGCCAGAGACTGAAAATATTTATGCACAATCAGCAGGTATGCTTTTACCTTCCTCATAAAGATCAGAATAAGTACAAGGCCTTCCCTAAACTAAAAATATAGCAAATAACTCCCACTATAAGCCCCAAAAATCTGAGCAATAGAGCTGAAACTTTCAATAGAAGTGAGGCAGAAAGATAAATGGAAACATAAAAGAATATAGATCTGTGCTGCACCTGTTTGACCTTAAGGCATTACTCCTGCTCCTTCAGGGGAGAGTAGACAGCAGCACAAAAATAAAAAAAGTAAAAGCTGGCTGACTTTAAGCTCACCTTAAGAAGAGTCTTTCTCTCTGGCAAAGTTCCTTTTTTGCATATTATAATATGTGAGACAATTCCAGTTGGATTTATCTGTGTATTTTTAACTCAGATGTAAAATTTTGCTTCAGGCTGAAACTTGGCATACCAGAGCTCAGCCCAACAGTAACTTTTAAAAAAACCCAGAATGTGAAGGAAGGCTGAATCCTTAACCTTCAAGACTGCAAAGCTGTAGCATATTTAAAGTAATACAGAATAGGAACAAGCCCTCGTTTGCCTTACAAGAGCTGCAGCACATCACACGAAGTATGGACAGAAGCACATTTGTAAAGACAATAAACATTATTTCTTGCCATTTAGATGCAGTTTTCATTATTATCAATATTTATTGTCACGGAGGGGATGTTAAAAGGTGAATTGAAATCTCTTAGGGAGGTGTTGTCTCCATCCCTGGAGGTGTCCAAGGAATGCCTGGTGATGGCACTCAAAGCTCTGAGGTGAGTGACAAGGAGGGGATCAAGGTTGGATTTACAGGAAGCCAAGGCTAAGAATGAAAATAATCAGACACTCCAGTCATGGATATTGTTGGCTGATGGAACTTTGTACTGTCTGAAATGGCTGAATACTCAGTTCAGCAGGGGTCTGAATGCTGGGAAGCTGAGCAGAATGCAGTAGGACACCATGGAAAAGTTTAGAAATATGTTTAAAAAATGAAAAGCCTTCCAAAGGTTTATACCATCAGCACTGTTTTCTATTTCTTGGTTTCATTCTGAGAACATTATGAACTACTCTATTAAAATTTTAGACTCTTACCAAGATGGATTTATCAGGGTTGATCAATCAACCTTGCTGGACATTTGGAAAATGGAAGATATTCTAGTAGGGGATCTTTATGGGTGTGTACCCATAAAAGAATGTCAGCATAAACTGACAAACACTTACTTACTGAACAATCACTCTGCTGGAATGTTGACTGAAAATACCTGGAAAAAAAATTAAAACAAGAAGTTCTGTATAGGAGGAGAGAAAAATGGAAAAGCATAGGTGTGACTTGTTGAATACAAAATTTGTTCCATTTTCCACATCTAAAATGTAAGGAGAGGTGAGGCATGCACAACCTGGAGTAACACAATGCATCTTGAGGAGGCATAAAGAGCCAGTTCCATGTGGCTGGGACATGTTGAACCATTCCTGCTGGGAATACTGTCTCCCACAGGCAGGCAGCTGAACCAGTTCAAGCTCACAAGGTGTGCAGATCCCAGTGCTCGCAGCTACACTGCAGCAAAACTGGATCAGTACAGGGAGAGCCAAAAATACTCATCAAGGAGAGAAAACAAACTTGGAATTGCTTGGGCAGTGTGACCTCATGGCTTTGGCCCCATTGCACACTCGTATCCAACCACCTCAGACAGGAAACCTGTCATTTCATCTTCCCATAAAAACCCCTCCTGAATCACTCCCCCACTGCCATCCCAGATCATGTGTGAAACTGAAGGAAACTTGTGAATTAATACACACATATATTGTGCATATATAAAAATAAAATACATGCAGTTGTAAGGTTTATAATGCTTTCTTTCTGGGAGAATTCCAGAAGAGTTTTATAATTTAAATAAAAGGTTGGAAAGCATATGCATACTCCATGTTTTATGACATGTTTTGGATAAAAGAAAGGCAAAATAAAATGTAACTCTGCATCATAGAGGAAAGTGAAATTTAAATATACGGTTCTATCTATACATTTTTGAACTGTATTTCATATTCTGGTTGTTAAAGATGAAGAAAAAAATACTTTTTAAGGAACATGGGGGAAAAAAAGGAATACAATAGAATATGAAAACCAAATAAATATTTGAGAAATCCAAAAAGAATTTTCATGGTAGAATTCTCCACTAATTTGCCTATATGGTATATCATACTCAGAAATTTGGACAAACCTAATCAATATTAAGTTCACCTGTCATTTAACAGAGATATTCACATCATTGCTTTAGCCTTACATTGGTTGTAGCTTCTCAAGTTCTGTATCTCTTGCAGAAATGTTTTAACTGGGTCCCAGTCAGAGGATGAGGACCCCAGAGCAAGATTTGATGGCTTTGGAGCCTAACAATGAGATTTACAGACTGTTCCTCATCACAGGAATATTGGGCAGGAGAGCAGCAATAAGGGCTCAGGGAGCCCCACTGTGCTGCATCTCCCCACATTCCTCATTACTGTTAACTCAGGGGAACAGAGCCCCAGGCTGGGTGAGGCTGGAGGGGCCACAGGAGCTGCTCTGGTGCCACCTCCCTGCTCCAGCAGGGCCATCCCAGAGCACAGGGCACAGCAGTGTGTCCATGTGGCTCTGGAATATCCCCAGCAGGAGACTGCACAGCCTCTCTGCACACTCTGCTCAGGGCTGGGCACTGCCCAGGGCAGAAGCTGTGCCTCCTGGGCAGGGGCAGCTCCTGGGCTCAGCCCCTGCCCGTGGCTCTGGTGCCATTGCTGGGCCTGGGGCAGAGCCTGGCACTGCTCGGACACACCCTGCACACAGGGACAGACAGGGACACACAGGGACACACAGGGCCAGCCAGGGCCGAGGCCCCTCTCAGCTGGGGCTCCTCTCCAGGCTGAGCCCCCCCAGCTCCCTCAGCCTTTCCTGGCACTGAGCTGCTCCAGCCCTTGCTCAGCTCCAGGAGCTCCTGTCCCTGCTGTGCTGAGGATGCAGAGCTGGGCACAGCCCTGCAGAGGAGCCTCCAGGGCTGGGCACAGGGGCAGCAGCACCCCTGACCTGCTGCCAAGGCTCTGGCTGAGCTGACTCGAAGCTGATCCCTTTCAAAACTAATCCAGCAAAATGAGTGATGAGTTTTACACCAGGATCTCAAAGCAGCCCAACAGCAGAGGCCTTCAGGGCGGGTCAAGGGAGAAAGACAGACAGGACCATCCAGAGGGTGGGACAGCAATCCTGAGTTAGATTGCTTAAATTCCTTTTAAGCCACCTCACAGGCCAGGTCCAATAAGCACATTCAGCTCTCTGCCTCACGCTATTGAATTCTGCTAAGACACAATGACCAGTTCTTACTAGAAATGGGAGGTAGAGAAGAACGAGGGGGAAATTAAAGGTGCATATTCACAAGGGGTAGGGAATAGATTCACACATTTACATTTATTGGTTTTTTAATCAGATAAACAATTTTTCTCTCAAAATCCATATGAAATAGTATCAATACTCATGTAAATTCTTTTATCAACAATATCATAGTGTATTCTTCCACTGTTGTGTGATTATACAGGTGCACTAATCTAAATAAATCTTAAGAAATTTATTATTTTTTTCAGAATTAGGATGCTTGGAGAATATAATTGAATTTTTAATTTTTTTTTATTAAATGGGATGTCCAAGATAATAAATTCCAGGTTAGTTTTGCTCAATATCTCATAGGATTGAGTTAGCTCTTAAAATAATGTGCATGTTTTAGATGTCCACCAAATTTCCAGATACCAAAAAATGTTCTTCAGGATTTCTCATTTCTTCTAATTTTGTCTCTGCAAGATTTTTGTCTTTAAGGTCCCTCCTAACTCAAATAATTCTAATTCTATGAAATTACACTAAAATAATTTTTAAAACAGTGAGATAAAATCAACTAAAAACAATAACAACAACAAAAGGTGACTTTTATATGCTTTGATATTTGTGGTTTAGGTACAGATCCAAATGTTAACTCCCACAGGTAAAGAAGTGTGGTAATTAAAACAAACAAAAAACTTCTTTTTGGATCACTGCAGTCACACAGAATTAATCTGGCAAAGTTCTATAAAAAGTACAAGTTTACTCTGTGCTGTGCATTATGAAGCATCCACAGTAAACCAAAAACTGATAGAATGTTATGTCTTGAGCACATAAACTGTACTTTGTTTTTTGCCTAAAGCTTCTTAAATTTACCAGCTTGGAGGAAAAGACATGATCAATAGCTACCTGTAAGAACTCCAAAAGGAGTTTTGTGTTGTGCAGCAGGAAGCTGAGGGGAAGATCAATGGATAAACATCAGTGTACCTGGAAGCAGAACTGATTTAAAGGGTCAGGAAGCAGCAGCAGCAGCCAGAGGATGCTCTCGAGCTCAATCAGGAACCCAACAGTCCCAAACCTTCCTGGCACATGAGAGCAACTACTGAGGTGAGCCATCCTGCTCTTGCCAGGGGGATAAATTGTCATAAATTACTCAACACTGACTGCAGGGAAAAACAAGGAGTTACTACCCAGCAAGGAGCTGATGTGGAATGAGATCTCTCCCCAGTTCACCCCAGAATTCACACTGTGAACAGCCAGAGAACAGACCCAGCACCTTGCACAGATATCTGCAAGATGAATCAATTTCCCTAAATCTTGTAAAAGCCAATGAGAAAACAACACTTTTTAACATGACTACAAGGTGAAAGTTAAGGATGGACTTCCTGTGAAGGGAAAAGGTTGCCTTCTTTCCTGCTTCTCAGCAAAAGAACCTTTTAAAGGAAAATGAGTGTGTTCCTCTTTGTAATAAATTAAATCATAAACTGATACATAATGCATTACATAAGAAAACCCCATTAATAATAAATGATCAAACAAAACCAATGGCATCCAATTTGGCCAGTGGCATCCTGATCAGGGCAGTGATTGTCCCCTGTGCTGGCACTGCTGGAGCTCCTCAAGGGCTGTGTCCAGCTCTGGGCCTCTCATGAGCAGAAAGAGCTGGAGCATGTCCAGGGAAGGGTTGAAGAATTCCTAACGGAGCTGGGAAGGGGCTCAGCCTGGAGAAAAGGAGGCTCAGGGGGAATTTCTGGCTCTGCACAACTCCCTGACAGGAGGGGACAGCCGGGGGAGGATTTGGGATCTGCTCCAGGGAACAGGGACAGGAGGAGAGGGAACGGCCTCAGGCTGGGCAGGGGAGGTCAGGATGGGCACCAGCAGGAATTTCCCCATGGAAAGGCTGGGCAGGGATTGGCAGGGGCTGCCCAGGGAGGTTTGCAGTGCCCATCCCTGGAGGTGTCCCAGGAAGGGCTGGAGGTGGCACCCAGATCTCTGGGCTGGGGACAAGGTGGGGATGGGGCACAGCTGGGACTCCATGGGCTGGGAGGGATCCTGCGATTCTGTGAGAACTGGAACACTGCTGTCCATTGTAAATCCATCTAATCTTATCACCACTGGTCCTACAAATTAGGAGTAATCCCACAGATTGCCACAGAAAGACATCAAGACTGGTCCAAAAAAAGGCAGATTTAGCAAAACCATGAGTGGTTTGACTGCCCCAGTCACTGGAAGACAGCACGGCTGTTCTTTAGCTTCCATGGGGATTGTATAATTTACCTGTTAGCTGAACAAAAGCCTCAGAGCACAGAAACTGGTAAAAAATTGAACCAGTAAATGCAGATTAGGGAATTTGCTGTTATTTTGCCCTCTCTGTTCGGGTATTACCACTCCTTGTTTTCCCCCCAGCTGGTGAGTCCAACATAAAAATCCATATTTGAATTTCTTTCATGTCAGTAATCATTAAGGAGCATACCACAGGTTTATAGGGACTAACAGGCTCAAAATCTGTCCCTGTAAAAGCGACTTACACTGCTGGGTGTTACTTTTATCAACAGATTTACTGCTGCAAGTTCTTAAAAATTTCCAAATTACATAAATGACAATTAGTGCTGGGAAATTACTGAAATCATAAATAAAAAGCAGTGGAAACAGCTGGAATCCTCCCATATTCCTTGCATCAAAACAACACTCAACAAATTGGTACCTGGCAATTTCTGTGTTGCTTATATGGCAATTAATAACCAACTTCAAAACATTGAAATGATTGGCTTTATTAGTAAATGTAAAGCTATTAAAAGTATTAACATACTTTGCATTAAAATTTTGGCTGCATTTCTCTTCAGAAAATACAGAAGAAACTTTCTTTACAGATCGATACCATTTTGTTTCCAAGCTATATGATACCTACCCATGTGTCCACTACTCCTATCCTTGTATTAATTTGCCTGGTAGAACTATGATGTTTAGAAGTTCAAAGATACTCAGATCTCACTGTTTTGAAAATTCCCCACTCAGTGCCACCCTTCATTTCTCAGGTAATTAAGCAAGTTACCTGTCAATAGCAGCCACTCTCATTTTCTCTCAACTAAACACACATATGCCTGAACAACCATTTATCACAACCTCTTTTTGCTGGCTCTTCTGGCCTCTCCTCACTCCTGTGGGGCTGGAGAGGCTGCTGAGCACAGAAGATGAAGTTCAGAGTTCCATAAGTCAGAAGGGTCAGAGGCACAGCCAAGTGTGTTGAGGGCTAGGGCAGCATGTGTGAGAGCACAGATGTGGAACTGGTTTAGTGAAGCTAAAAAAATCACCTGTAAAGTGCTTACATGTATCTACATATCACTGTTTTGCTTCTAATTACATCAGAAGAAGTGAAAATTGAAGGGAAAAAATCCAAACCTGATCTACTGCTGGCTGCAGTGTTAACTGAGCTAAAGAAATCAGAGGTTTTAAAAAAATCAGTATAAAATAACTTTCAGTAGGCCCAGGCTTTTGTGACAGTGTGAGAAGACCATTAAGTGAATAAAAGAGCCTCCATCAATCCATCAGGGCCTGCAGGGTCAGATGAAAGAATTTTGAACCCAGTGTTCAGTGATTTGTTGTTTAGGACATCAGTTAAAGGTCCTGAATTTCCCTAGCTCTCTCCTGCACTCCCCAAATGCCAAAATACAACTCCTCTTGGTGTCCTCTTACTCTTAATTAACCTGACTCTATCCATGATATTTCCAATGATTTGTAGTGAATATTGCTCATTATTGCTGCTTATCAATTTCTCTTGTTGATAAAAAGAAATTTTAAACCACCACTTGCTGAAAAAGAAATTCTGGCCAGTTTTCTTCAGTTTCAGCATTATCAACACACTTATCTTCTGTCACAGCACAGCTGGTCTGTAGCTGGGCAATTAATTCAGCTGTAATAAGGAACCCAGTTTGGCTAGCCTGGTGTGATAAACAGGCCCCTAGGTGAACAATGATAGGATATATTCAAACCCAAACAGGGCCTTCCATCCTAAGCTGCAGACACCTCACTGGTCAGAGGAGCTGGGCAGTCCAAGATCCCAACTAATCAGCTGCCTAAGCCTGGGAATTCAAACCCCCTGTATAAGAAGGTTCAGAACAAGAAAACTGTCTGGTTTGTCTCATGATCTTCGGAGTTCATGTGATTTGTCTGCCTCTGACCAACGATCAGAGTAACCATCTTCAACAATTACAACATGACAAGTACAATTCAACATGAAGGCACATCTTGTAGTTCAAGATTTTTGTAGCTTTACAAGGAGGGACACAATCTGGAAAATTTTATAATCATGAAAATCAGCCTTCAGAAAAGAATTCTGATAACAACATCAAAGTTCCACATAAAGCTCAGTAGCTACTTCAATTCAGAGCACTCCAACTAAAAAGAGAAATTAATTGTTTTAAAGGAGCATTACAAATAAGATAAATGAGTGGTCATTTCCATGTTTTTCCCAGACTTTAATCTTGGGATAAGTAATCTAATAGACAGAATGAAGAAAAAGAAAATCTTCTCTCTCATTTTGCATAAATGAATTAAGAGGCAAAAGAAACATTATTACAATATTTCAAGTATGTGCCTGTAGGAGCTGATTCTACTCAAATGATTGCTACATACTTAAAAGCAAAGAAAACCACTCATTTCAGCAGGAAGCAGAACTACCTACTGCTGGAAGTAGGAAGACTTTATTCAGAGACCAATCTTTTTATGCTAGGAATTACTTAATTTAAGGAAAAATATGTGTAAGACAGTTATCCTAAAAGCTACATTTTTCATTTGGAATCCCAGAGTAAAATATCCCTCAAGGAGGTGGCACCAAAAGCAGACAAGTTACAGCTCATGGAGCTCCAGTGAAGTTGTGCCTACAAGACTTCTTGAATAACTGAAAAGGCAAAAAAGAAATAAAAAGTATTTTAAAGGGACTTCTTAATGTCTAATCAATTCTAGGTGTTTTAGCTGAATTTATATTGTTTCTCAAGCCTGTTACTTTTTGGGAATAAGGATTTTTCTACTATAATGCCAGCAGTTAAAGTTATAAATGTCTCTATATCAGCATAAGACATTCTCACACTAGGTGAAAAAAGGGAATATAGAATTCCCATTCATTTATTCCCAACGATGGAAAGAATCCCGGGAGCATCTTTCAGACTTACATGAACCTTACTACACCCATTCATAAGGAATAATTTCCCTCCCAATATCATCTAATGTACTCTCTATAAACCTCTGAGGAAAATGGTTTATGAGCAACAGGAAAATAAACAGGATTTTAAAGATCTGATATTTAGAAGAAAAAAAAATATAAAATTGACAAGATTAATGGACTATACTGGATGATAAATTTCAGAGAATAATCCTCTAATGTCAGGATAAAGTCAAAATAACATAATAAATCCTTTCCCATCTATGATATATTAGTAGAAAAGTATTTCTGACAAAAAAATATTGTTCACAGTGTTCTCAGTGTGGCAGAGGAAGTGTCATCCTATAGGACCTCAACAAAGAGCTTCATATAACTAGCTGGGAAAACAGAAGGATTTCTGATTAATTCTTCTGATCTGACAGACTTTCTAAGCTAAGGATGGTTATCTACCTTATAGAACAACAGCTGTGGCTGGATCGTATGTGTGTTGGCAAAAAGAAAAAAAATAAAAAAAGAAATGACTATAATCTGTAGAGAATTTCAAGGTGAACAATTCAAAATTTACATTTCACATATATTTTTTTACATGTGAAGGACCAGAGCAAGATGTTTTAACAGCACTGAACTCTGTATAATTAAAGACTGATACTTTTTAGAATGAGTGCTTTAAATAACTTGAAATTAACTCAGTACTCAAATTAAAAAATCTATATTCAGAAAACAAATCAAAGAGAATTAGTAGCTACATAAGAACTGCACATTTGATGAGAAAAGGAAAACTGAGGCTCAAAGTATTTACAAAAAAATTGTACTAACTTTATATTAAATGTTACTGAAACTTGTCTTTCAGCTGGAAAGCTGGCAAACTTATATCAGCCAACATTATGGCCCAGCAAATTTATTAGAAAACTCTTTGTAATATTTTTTTCAATATTTTTTAAAAGCCTTAAAAGCCCCACCCCAGCACAATCTCTAAGAAAATATATATAGAGTGGCTAATATTACAATGTCTTAAAAATATTAGCTTGCTGGACAAATATGTACTTTTGGATAAACAGCACCTGACCTTACAGCAGCCATTTTTCTAAATGTTACAACCCTACTAGTTTCAATTAAATAAAAATTAAAGCTGAGAAAATATCACAAAAGGGTAATCTAATATTTGATCATTAATGTGCTTATGTAAAGTGATATTTACAACAGCATTTGGAGATTCAGGAAAATTTCCTGGAAAAAAAAAAAAGAGTTTTAATAACTTCTAGTACACTGAACTTTTATGTCCTGCATGTCACATTGTCCCCAGAAGCCCTGGAAGGGTCATCCAAGACCATCTCCTCAGGCTTGAAGATAAAACTTCTTTAGAGAGATGATTTATGAGGGCATGAAGAACTAGGACACAGGGAATGGCTCCCAGTGCCAGAGGGCAGGGCTGGATGGGATCTTGGGAATTAGGAATTGTTCCCTGGCAGGGTGGGCAGGGCTGGCACAGGGTGCCCAGAGCAGCTGTGGCTGCCCCTGGATCCCTGGCAGTGCCCAAGGCCAGGTTGGACATTGGGGCTGGAGCAGCCTGGGACAGTGGGAGGTGTCCCTGCGCAGGGTGGGGGTGGCACTGGGTGGAATTTGAGGTCCCTTCCAACCCAAAGTGTTCCATGGTTCTCAGAGACCAGCCCTTCATCTTCAGGTTAAACAACATTTCCATTGCTGCCTTACACTGGACAGAACCTAACTTAGAACAGGATCTTAACATATAAAAAGACCTTGATATTAGTAAAACAAGGGATTTCAGGGGTTTGTAGGGGCTTCTTATTTTTTTTACATTCATAAAAGAGATTTCCCAGCATTGTAATTGTCAGGAAAATTAATCCACAAGCACCAGAGGTTTATGTCCAAAAAAGAGACAGAAGAGTCCTTTTTGCTTTATTCAAATAAAGGGAGAGGCCATGGGACATTCCCCTGGGATCTCTCCAATTTTTAGAGGATGCAGCCTCCTTTTTATCCCAATTTCCCAGCTGCTTTTCCCTCTCTCTTTCCCCATTGGCTGAGGTACTTGACAGACTTCCCAGAACGCCTGATACCTGAAATTCCCCTCTAATGCATAACCCTGTCTTTTAATTTTTAATTCTTATAGAATTCATAGTTTTCCCCCATTGCTTCTTTCATCTTTCAATATCCAATTTAATTTACCAGCAAACCTACAGTTTGTTTGTAAAAGCAAATATCTTTTTCCATTCATCAATCAGTGGAGTCCTTCCCATTGTTTCTTTTTATCTCTCAGTGCTAGTCTTATCTACTAGCAGATCCACAGCTTGTTTGTACAGACAAATCCAACATTCCTCTCATTATCATTTCCCCTATCGTGGGGTGAGCAATACTCAGAACCCCTGGAAGCTTCCAGAGCCAGAAATTGCAATCTTCCCTGTATTCATGATTACTGGGAATAACTTCCATGGATTAGCTGGTCATCTTCCAGCTACTGCCATTCAGCATGTCTGCCCCATAAAAGGTCTTCTAAAACTCAACTATGTTATATTTGTTATGTAGTCCTTAGAATTTTCTTTTGATTGAAGATACAGTTCAGTTTCTTGGATGAGAATATTTTTACTTCAAAGTTTTCTAGAAAATATAAATTTNGCAGGGTGGGGGTGGCACTGGGTGGAATTTGAGGTCCCTTCCAACCCAAAGTGTTCCATGGTTCTCAGAGACCAGCCCTTCATCTTCAGGTTAAACAACATTTCCATTGCTGCCTTACACTGGACAGAACCTAACTTAGAACAGGATCTTAACATATAAAAAGACCTTGATATTAGTAAAACAAGGGATTTCAGGGGTTTGTAGGGGCTTCTTATTTTTTTTACATTCATAAAAGAGATTTCCCAGCATTGTAATTGTCAGGAAAATTAATCCACAAGCACCAGAGGTTTATGTCCAAAAAAGAGACAGAAGAGTCCTTTTTGCTTTATTCAAATAAAGGGAGAGGCCATGGGACATTCCCCTGGGATCTCTCCAATTTTTAGAGGATGCAGCCTCCTTTTTATCCCAATTTCCCAGCTGCTTTTCCCTCTCTCTTTCCCCATTGGCTGAGGTACTTGACAGACTTCCCAGAACGCCTGATACCTGAAATTCCCCTCTAATGCATAACCCTGTCTTTTAATTTTTAATTCTTATAGAATTCATAGTTTTCCCCCATTGCTTCTTTCATCTTTCAATATCCAATTTAATTTACCAGCAAACCTACAGTTTGTTTGTAAAAGCAAATATCTTTTTCCATTCATCAATCAGTGGAGTCCTTCCCATTGTTTCTTTTTATCTCTCAGTGCTAGTCTTATCTACTAGCAGATCCACAGCTTGTTTGTACAGACAAATCCAACATTCCTCTCATTATCATTTCCCCTATCGTGGGGTGAGCAATACTCAGAACCCCTGGAAGCTTCCAGAGCCAGAAATTGCAATCTTCCCTGTATTCATGATTACTGGGAATAACTTCCATGGATTAGCTGGTCATCTTCCAGCTACTGCCATTCAGCATGTCTGCCCCATAAAAGGTCTTCTAAAACTCAACTATGTTATATTTGTTATGTAGTCCTTAGAATTTTCTTTTGATTGAAGATACAGTTCAGTTTCTTGGATGAGAATATTTTTACTTCAAAGTTTTCTAGAAAATATAAATTTAATATTATTAAAATTAAAAAGAAAACAAAAGTTAAAATAAGCCCATTGTCCCACTGACATCCACATAAATTTCAGAGGTCAACCTTCATCTCTTTGCAAGTTGAAGACAATGATAAACCAACACCTATTTAATGCTTTTACCTCCTAGAGAGTCTGGTGTTCATAATAAACTCAGCAGTTTCTCCCTATTTTATATTAATTGGTGGGCAGCCAGATGTTGTGTTCTGCTGGAAAACAGCACATGCTGGCAACATGGACATTTGTTTCAGAAATCAACATTCCAATGAGAAGCAAAGAAGCTAATTAGACAGCAAGATATTAATTAGTGACATCCAGCTGAGAAAGCAGAGGTTTCCTCACTGACAGTATATCGATGTTACAACAGAGGATTGCAGTTTCTTCATGGAGCTTTCATTAACTAAATAATATTATAATTTAATATTGCCTTTTTGTAGATAATAATAAAGCTTAGATAAAATCAGAATTACTGAGTACACTAATATTTCCTTGTTTTTCTCACAGCATTGTCATCTATAGCAAGTAAGAGCACATGCTGAGTTACTAAAGATTTCCTCCACGAAATTCGCTGAACTTCTGAAATTAATTTTCATACCACCTGACAGAGCAAATTTTCAGAGTTGGCCCTTGCCATTTGAGCTGTACATTAAAAGTCCATTATTTCTTCCAAGCCTTCAAAATCTGTGATGGTAGGATACAAGAAAGTATTTCTGAGAACACTGCCCAAATTTCAGGCAGAATTCTGAAACTCCGATTTTTCCTACGATCAAATTCTTCTCCATTTGCCATGAAAGTCAGATTTCTCCGTGGGGTCTGGACTTCAAGATGTGTAGTTTGTATTTCAACAGAGACAAAGATGTGATACCTTCAGGAGAGAGAAGTCCATAAATAATTTCTACTTCCTACACAGGGAGGTTTTGGGACTCAGGATAATTTTTCATTATGTAGGAATGACCACTGAATAGTTTTCCTTTCTAGGGTGTGGTAGAATTTGAGTCCTCTCACATTCCACATTACTTTTGGAACAAGGAACTTTTGAAGATGATGAGGAGCATTGCACTCCTCATCACTGCAATGTGGAGCTGTATTCCAGCCCCAAAGTCATCCCAAATAAAGCTTCAGCATCCTCAGTGGGTGATTGGGTTTCCCAGGAGCCCTTTCTTGAGGGTGAGAATAGATGGTAAGTGCTCTCTTGTGGCATTGGAACTGTATACATTAAGAATCCTTCTGCTTTATGTAGCTTGCTAAATCATCAGCTGTTTGTGAAACTTTGTAGAACTTCATCCCTCTCAGTGCAGTGGTAACTAAGCCTATCTTTAGAAAGTCTTTGAATAAAAATCTATTCCTTATGTATTGAAACTCCATCTATTCCTCAGCACAATCACACTGCCGAGACTCTATGAAATGTTAACAACTGTGAGAGCTTCCAGTGTGTATGTTATTGCCACCTGAGCTTGTCAGCCCACTCCTGGAAAACCACTGCAGTGAGATGTCCTGGATTATAGCCTTATGTTGTATCTTGAAGGGAGATGACAAGAAAGATGGAGAGAGACAATTGGCAAGGGCTGGAGGGACAGGACACAGGGAATGGCTCCCAGTGCCAGAGGGCAGGGCTGGATGGGATCTTGGGAATTAGGAATTGTTTCCTGGCAGGGTGGGCAGGGCTGGCACAGGGTGCCCAGAGAAGCTGTGGCTGCCCCTGGATCCCTGGTAATGTCCCAGGCCAGGCTGGATGGAGCTTGGAGCAGGCTGGGACAGTGGAAGGTGGCCTTCCAAACCAAACTATCCTATGTTTCCATGATTATCATTTCCATATATAAAAAGCTGAAATGGAGACAAAATCACCAAGTGCTTAACCTTACCATTCATTCATTCATTCATTCATTCATTCACTCATCCATTCATTCACTCATCCCACATAATCCTGACACTACTTTGATCCCTTTCATTTCCTATATTCTTCACTCATCCACTCACATGATATTATCCAGCAAACCAACCAAAGTGTTTAACATATGGCTTTAACTATTAACCTGTGGGATTCTTAATTTAGCTCTGACATATAGAATAATTCTTCTGTCATTCATGTAAGCAATTCTCAGTGCTAGTTATCAATAAATTCTCTTGGAAAATAGTTGGCAGTATTTGATCCTCTGAAAGTCAGTGGTACAACCTAATCCTGGGCAGAAGGAGCTTAAGTGGCTTTGAACAGGCAACAGACAGTAAATATCATTGCAATAGTAAAATCTGATTGCTAAATTATCAAAGCTAATTTTAAGAACTTGGTTCTTTTTTATTTTTCCTCTTACCTTCTCTTACCTGTATCTTTCTCCAATTTCCCAAATTTCTATTCAAATTTCTAAAATTTCCATCACACTCTCCTCTTCTGATTTAATACACTTCTGAATTTCTCATTCTTCTTGATGACAATTTTTGTGATTAGTTTGAGAAATAAAGGCCCCACTTCAACGCTGTTGGTTTGCATAGCATATCTGTATCTCACCACCACAAGATACATTTCCTATAAAAAAATACTTCCAAGAAGATCCTAACGCTTCTTTCTCATGGAGCACTTGAATATGAAATATTTTTCTGAGATAAATTTTATGCATCATTTAGATGAGCTAAATCCCAAGTAAGACAGCCTTTAGCTTAATTATTCTAAATCATTCCATAACTTTTATGTAACATAATAATGTGGACTTTATTTGCTTCTGGGGAAATAGTTAAATTTTGCATGCATTCATAACTAACCAAAGTAAAAAGTAATTAAAGCTTTTCAGTACTTGCTGATAAGCATTGCCATGACATAGCAATTAAGCCCTCAAAATATCACAAATAAAATGCACGAAATTATAGTCCTTTAAAATCAGTATTAAAATAGGGAACCTGTGTAAATTTTTATAGTATACATATATGTATATCTCAGGTGATGCCTGGAAATGAAATTATCCAGTTCTAACAAAAGGAACTGCTCCAGTTTGGCTCTAAAGATAGACTTTCATGAGTTCAAAAACGATTTCTGTTATTGGAACAGATGGGAATCTCTCCTCTTGATGGATTCCCACAACAGCTGCCCATCCTAAATGCCCTCTTTACTGTCTTTATACACACAAAGGCTGCAGGTGCTGCTCAGAGAATGGATGAGGAATGTCTGGAGCAGCCGGAAGCTTGGGCTGGAGGGATGGGTGGCACATCACATGGCATCTGCCTTGCCAGCAGCTCCAGGAATGCTGTGGGCACTGTCACTGCTGCATCCCACTACAGCTGAAGGAGAACAGGCTGTAAGGAGCAAACCTGTTCAATCCTTTCAGCTCTCCTTGCTATAGTCTATGGCTGGAAAACATTTTTTCCCATTATTTGAGTTTAGTCCTTACAAAAAATTAATTTTCTATTGCTATGAATCATGAACAAAGCATTTGAAAATCACATCTAAAATGCTAAACTTCTAGTTGGCAAAGACAATTGCAAAAGAAATCCAGATGAAAATCAGAATTCACAGCATGCTGGTTCACCAGCATTCTTTCTTCCAGTGGCTGAGCACAGTAGCCATGTGTACCATAATTCCATCAAACCTGCAAGTATTCCCAGATCTTAGGGAAAAAGGTATCTTGTCACTAAGTCAGACTTAGCTTATCTTTGCCTTTTTTATCAGTACTCCCTTGCTGCTGCACCAAATGCACCTGACAAATATTGTGATAAAATTCTCACAATATGGGACATGGGATATAAAATTTCTGATTCCATGTCTCTATTTGTAATACCTCCCAATGTCCCAGGCTGCTCCAGCCCCAATGTCCAGCCTGGCCTTGGGCACTGCCAGGGATCCAGGGCAGCCACAGCTGCTCTGGGCACCCTGTGCCAGCCCTGCCCACCCTGCCAGGGAACAATTCCTAATTCCCAAGATCCCATCCAGCCCTGCCCTCTGGCACTGGGAGCCATTCCCTGTGTCCTGGCACTGCAGTTCCTGAGGAATTGTCCCTCTCTGGTTCCCTGCAGCCCCTCAGACCCTGGAAGGAGCTGTGAGCTCTCCACACAACCTTCTCCTCTCCAGGCTGAGCAGCCCCAGCTCTCCCAGCCTGGCTCCACAGGGGAGCTCCAGTCCCCTCAGCACCTCCATGGTCTCCTCTGGGCTCTCTCCAGCAGTTCCATGTCCTTCCTATGTTGGGGCACCAGAAGTGTCTGTGGTGCTCCAGGTGGGGTCTCATTATGACAATAATCAGTCATCAATTTATGATTTCTTTACACCACTATAGACACTCTCACTATGCAGGGTTGCCAAGGGGATGGTTCAGGGAAGTGTGCTCAGTTTGCCATCCCTTATGAAAAATAAGACTTAAACTCTCCCTGCTGCTTTTCAAGATCATGCAGACAGTTTACATACACCTTTCATCCCTTTTCTGAAAGGGTTTCTTTCTCCTTCCATAGCCTTCCCCCTCCATTTAACACTGAAAAATTACAATAAAAGATCAAGCAAAACCCCCACCAGTCTGGGCTGAGGTTTCCATATACCCAGTACCATCAGAGTACACAGCACAAGGAGAACAAGCAGATTAACTGCAATTCCTTCCCAGGTTAAGGCTAACAGATCTTTAGAATTTACAGAATGCTTCCAAGTCACTAACCCTAAAGGATTAGTGGGATGGAAAATATCACCCTGCTGCTCTCAGTACTGCTGAATAAGAGATGTGCACTGGGGATGGTTCTCCATTCTCATTTCAATATTAAAACAAAAAGAGAGACATTACTACATGTACTGCCCAGGCAGCAACATATACATGAATTCAAAAGGGGTTTGCAGTTGAAAATCTCCCAAATTAAGTGTCAGGAATGTCCATAAATGCCTATGATACAGGAAGTTGGACCTTCTGATAATTATGTATTACAGATATTCTTCTTTTTATCTTCAATGGGAATGTTTTTGAAACAAAATGCTGTTCTTTGCATGCCCTTCATTTTCATATAACTACAAAAATTTTCTGTATTGCCTGTTCTAAGCGAAGAGAACATTGTGTTGTTAACTACACTGTGCTATGGAAGTTTGATGTATCTTTTGGCCAATGGAAATACAAAACCCTGGAAAGGTCACCCATTTCAACTCTTCCCCACACAATTAACAATACAGGAAAGAGAAGAGCAGTAAACAAGAGAGATAAGTAAAATTTTCAGCAATGCAGTTATGGAATATTGAAAAGGTCACAGTGTATAGTGTATTCCCCTAATTCTTTGAATATATGAGGCTCTAAAATTCCAAATCTCACTGAAGGTGGTAATGAGAACAGAGCAGAAATGTGAAGCTATTATTTTGACAGTTATTGTAATGACAGTGTGAAATGCTATAAACTTAATGTACTCCAAGGGAATCTGTCACCTTATATACAGATATTTATTTATAATTATACACATTCATGGAGGCAATAAGATCCTATAGATTTTATATTTAAAAATTGGGGTTGCAGAAATGCTTTGCTTTCAATTCTAACTTGTAAGATAGAATGTAATAGAACAAGTAGTTTTAAAAAAACCACTGAATTGTTTCTTCATTTCTAATTCTCTGCCACCAGCAGCAAGAACCTAGGCATGTTCCTGTGCCTTCAGATGAATAATTTATTTAGATAATGCTCAGTTCTGCAGAAAATTTGAAAATTAGACAAATTTCATAATATTCAAAAAGAATTACCTAATTCACCACTGACAATAAACTTACTGCTTGGCCTCACCTGGGGCCAGGAAAAGACTTTTAAATTCATTTTAATGCACACAGTTAACACTGCAATAACTATCAATACCAGAGATAAAAGAGAAAAAAAAAGACTGTCATTTGAATTTAGTAGATGGCTTCTAATTTTACTATTAGGCAGATATTGTAGGAATATTTTTTGGGATTAGCTAACTAGAATACTTATTAAAAAATTCTTAAAACTAATTCTGTCTTCATTAAATTGATTGGGAAAATGATGTAACCAGCAGGACAGAGTTGAGATCATTTAAGAACCATGACCTCTTTTATTCTGTTCATGCTCACACTGCTTTTATTTTCTGACAGAGAAACCCCCAAGCTAAAATCCTATGCGACTTGGCTTCAAGTCCAAATTAAAAGCATAATTGAAAAGTCCTACTCAGGTCACCTTCCTGTTTTTGATTTGAGCCAACTCAAATCAATCATTCCATCCCTTATGCTGTTTTCTGTAAATATGAATGATAAAAAAATAATCCTTAATTACCTTAAATGAAGGCAACCCAGCCTATTTATATTTTTTCTTACTGTTTCCTGATGCTTTTTTGCAGCTATATACAACTGAATTAATATTAAAGGAAGTTTAGGTGGCAAATTTCCCCTCACTTGCAGAATACAAGATTCAATCACAGTGTTCTCTGATTTATTCTCTTAATCTGCTTTCTTTCTGCAGCAAATTTGTGGTCCTTAAGCCAGTGTTATTTAAAGACTCCTTTTTATTTTTTTCATTTCTGACATTATAAAGGTGAGATAATTTGATTAAGCATTTGTTCATATTATATTTCTGTCTCTAAATCAATTAGAATCTTGTTTCTGCTGAGGATATCCAATTTTCCCCTCTGCTTGCTATCACTTAAAATTCATATTCTACTTCCATTCTCAGTTTTTATCTAAAATTGCTGTTCCTGCAAACATTCTTGGCTTGTGTTCTCACTTGCTCAGAAGTCTACATAAATCCAACACAAATGAATTTTTAAATCAGCCAAATAAATTTGTCGGACAACTCTGAATAAATATGTTAAAAAAATATATTAATTCTGGCATTATTAATTCTGTGATATTTGGTATAATTCTAAGATCATTCATTTGTTAAACATGTAAATTACCAGAGATTATCCTCTATTGACACAAGGAACCATAGCCTTTGAAACAAGGATAAAATGTGGTGAAGGTTTCTGTCTCTGTTTCTGTGACAAATTTCCTCCTCAGTCATAAAGCAGAGCACTAATAGACACGTGCAAGGAAGCTTTTCCAATTTCTCCCTGCATTATAGATGTCTTCAGTGTCATTAGTTCTTCCCTTAGATGAATATTAAAATTTAAACCAAAGGACTTCCTCCTTCTTTTAACCTTGAAGTTCTGCATTTTCACTGTGCCAGCAGATCAGCTTTAGGGGAAAGAGTGGGGATGAATTTTGGGGCTAAAGGGGGAAGAGACAACTGCTGAAGTCCTGGTGTATTCCTGATTTCCCCAGAGGACAAGGAACAACTCCTCCAAGTGCAAGCAAATCCAAAGAAAAAGGATGAGCATCAAGGCAATTCCTCCCTCACCAGGGTACAGAGTATGGCCAAGAAAAGCTCCTTTTACATCCAAACTACTCCAAGTTTCTCTTTCCATCTAAATCTAGAACAATAAGAATCTACACTGAAAGAAATAAGAGTGAACACCACAGTAAAGGTCCCGAATAAAATCCAATTAATAATACTACTTTTTGTATTTTATTCTTTTTTTTTTTTTTTCAGTAGAGACTTCTGAACTGCAAAGCCACAGTGAAGGGTTTCAGATATGAGTACTCCTTGACATATGAAGTACTGGGGGGAGCAATTCATGTCAGAGTAGTCACATAATTAATGTAGAAGGGTACAATAGAAAGGCCTCTATTTTTTGCTGCTTTCTAGCAGAGAATACAGCTCACATTTTCTTTAAAATGTTAACATTATGTAAATCAACTATATTAATCCTAATTTCTGTGCAGTCTTGTCACTCCTAAAGGGTTTTTTTTCCCTTCTGTTTTTTTACTATCAGGGAAGGAACAATAGAAAATGAAGGTGGATCCTGCCAAAAAATAGCAGCTACATGCTGTGTTGTCCTGATTTGTGTTTTAACACATTGACTTCCACAGGATGTCTCAGAGTATTCCTGTAGCACAGGCAGAATTTCACTTTTTCACTTTCACAAGTGAAAGCATTTCTCAACTATGTCCTCCACCTTTATTGAAAAGCATCACAAAAATGCCTCCTGTTACCATTGATTTGCAAATACTGCCCATCCTTTAGATGAAAAACTTACAGGAAAGAAGCAGAAATCATTTCACTATACAGAATAATGTGATTTGTTAAAGGGTTTTTGTTATGAACTTCATAAAGTTTCTCCAAAGAATCCACCTTTGACTATGGATGATGTCAGCAGGCAACAACCCCATGCACAAGTGGCATCATGCAAAACAAGGCAGTTAAGACCCCTTTTACTGCCATCATTTCTACCAATTGACACATTATAAATTCCTCTCCACCCTCATCATTATACTGGAATTGAATATGAAACGTAAAAAGAAAAATTTGGGGATTACCTTTTAATTAAAAAAAGAAAGTTTTAAACTAAATGTTTCAAACTCCTACATTTCCTCTCTTTATCTCCACCCCCCCCCCCACCCCAGGCAATTTGAGATTTACATGGACTCTGTGGATTCCAGCAAGTTTTAAACAATATGAAGAGAAACTAAAAAGCCCAAACCAACCAACCAAACAAACCAACATCAGTTAGTTTTCCTCCCAATCATTAAGGAAAGCTCCCCCTTCAAGCAGGGACTAAGAAGAACTGAGCTCTCCTCCTGTTCCCCCAGGGATCTGTTCCAATCATTTTGGCCAAGCCCCTTAGGGTGCCCTTGGCACTAAAATAAGACACTGCTCAGTTATCCATTTGAGAACTCTTGCCAAACACTTTTCTCTTTTCCCAGAGGAAATAAAAAGCCCAAAAGTATATTTAGAAATGCTCGACTTAGCTTTGCTTATTAAATATTTATTTGATAGAGATCACAATAATGTAAGTTCAGTTTGATTCTAGTCACAAGTCCTGAACCTGGATATGCTTTGGCACTTTTTTAAAATTTATTTAATGCACTAAGCAAATGATCTTCTCTTGCAACTGTATTACTCTGCTTTTCTTGGAAGATCTGTGTCTAAAATATGCAGACACAGCAAGAGAAAGATCATCTTCAGGTTGTGGAGACAGAAAACAAATATTGTATTTTGTGCAATATCAACAGAAATGGTTACACTTCTGAACAGAAGTGTACTGTAAGCACTGCACATTGACTACAGAAAGTCACGATTTACCAGTGGTATTTTTAGGCCATTGTGTCTGGTCTAATTTATAGATAGAACTTGCTTTTTTTTAATCCCAAGTTATTTAAGTTATATCTATTTATTCAAAATTAACCTCAAGGGATGACTGGCATTTGAACACTGAGCTGGAATAATTTACAGGTATCGTAGTAGAACATTAATGAGAAATGCAAGCTGTGACAAGACCAAAAAAAAGAAATATTACTCTCTTATCATGAAATTACTCGTGTGAGCATCCATGAGGCATTGCACCTACTGGTCTATTGATTCCACATTTTAAGATTGTCAGTATAAAATAGAAACAAACTACCCAAAAATGCATTACTGGGGTTGCCTGGAGTTCTATCATAGCAAAACACAGTAGCAATGACACAATAAAAAGGGAACCTTGGAGGAAGCTGAACAGTACATTAACAGTATTACAAGCTGACATACAAGAAGATCCATCTATGGAGAAGTAAAATAAAGAATTTAAGAGAGGACTGTGATTCCCAATATCTTCAAAATAAATTAATCAGTGCTGACATTTCTGAACAAAATGGGGAAAATATTAGGGATGCCTGAAGCTGCCAAACCACCATCACCACAACACTGACTGAGGTAAAGACAGTTTTAAAGTCAAAGGGAAGAGAAAAAGCAGTCCTGGATAAAAGCTCATGTGCAGATTTAAAAAATGTGGACAATGATAACAAAACTATCCTGCATATGAGCTTTAATAGTTGATTAGCCTGAATAAGCCGATGCACTGAAAAATAAGTGAAAAGCTGATTTGTTTTTCACTACCTGTAGCCTTTTATAACCTGCCCCTTGATGGAAATAAATGTGAGATTTCTAGAGGGCATTTGAAGAAAAATCTCATTTGCCATAGTCTCTTAAACTCCCCAGTAATGTTGCACTAATTAGATTTAACAGCATCAACCATGCTGGGATAGATTCAAGTCATAATTTAAATGAGAAGATTTGCCATAAACTTGGTTGTGTGTCTGCTGAGAGAGAGAGGGATCAAACCAGCCCTTAGCAGCCTCTGAATGCTAAGACACCTTTTGAAATTGAAGCCCATGGAGTCACTGATGTTGCTCACTTAGAACCAGAGGAAAATTTATGCTGGAAGGAGGCTCCAGAAATCATCCAGTCCAACCTCCCACTCAAAGCAGAGGCAGCTTCAAAGCAGGATCCTGTTATCCAGGGCCTTGCCCAGACGAGTTTTGAAAAGCTCCATGGATGGAGATTTGCCTGAGCTCTCTGGGTCCTGCTCCAAGCAGATCTCATGGTGACAAGTTTTCTTCTGTGTTCAACTGGAATTTTCTTTGCTGTGTCTGCCCCTGGATCCCTGGCAGTGTCCAAGACCAGGTTGGATGGAGCTCTGAGCAGCCTGGGATGGTGGAAGGTGTCCCTGCCCATGGCAGGGGGTGGAACAAGATGAGCTTTAAGGTTCCTTCCAACACAAACCATTCCATGATTCTATCCCACAAGCAAGTTTGTCCTTGTTAAACTTCCTGAGGCCTTGAATGAAGGGGTTGGGGTGAAGGGGACAAGCAAGATCTGTCCCAAGAGTCCTGTCCTGATGTCTGTCCACCAACAACCCTGATTAGGGAAACTTGGTTGAAATTATATATTTTTCACCTGCCACAAATCCTTTACCATTCACTAAATTGGATGTGTTTAAAGACTCAGAAAAGGTTTGTGAAAAATCCTCTAAATATTTAGCCGTGGCAGTGGGAGAGATTAGACATCTATTCTGCACAGCTGAATGATAAGTAGTTTAAAATACTTCTCAGATATTCTGTTATGAGATTTGTTTGTTTGCTTCCAAATAATTTTCTTCTGGTTTATCATCTTTTCCCAGCCTAAATTTCATGTGCTCCCTTGGCTATTAGCAACTCTAACTTTTGTTTATCCAAACCACTAGGTATTGCTTATAGCAGTACATAATAATTTCTGTCTCATTCTTTCTCTATTTGCTAAAAAGCTGCCTTATCCCACTGAGATTTGGCCAAACCATATCTACAGCAGTAGAGTATTCCAGTTCTTCAACAATGTTTGATTCTCATGGAAGACAAGCCAGGAAAAGGAAGAGAAGGTGTTGCCTTCAGGAATCACTGTTTATGTATTTACCAAAATAATGGTATCAGGGATGAAATTCAGTTAAACATTGCTATTCTTACTCCAAACCGCAAGAACCCAGTAGGAATTCTATGCTATAAATGTTTCTTTGGATTTCTAAGGAAACTGGATGCAAACATAGACTTCCTACACAACACCAGGCACATCAAACATATTTTAGGGTACTGAGATGTTCTTTAGAGCCACATTTCCAGTGAGCTCAAAACATGACACTAAATGTTTGAACATAAACCACTGGCAAAAGTTCTGGTCATATACATTAGTGACCCTTCATTCTTTTTTTTTTAAACTTGACAGCAGACAAGTTAAAAAAACTTATTCCGGCCCTAAATGTCATTTAATCCTCATCCATTTGTTATTGCAAAATGGAAAGGACACAGACTGCAGCTGTTTTCTTCTTTTCTTTTTGATTTTCATCAGAACTCCTTGTACCATCAACATTCTCCATTTCTTTGGTGTACCGGTTTCTCCTGGAATTTGCTACTCCACTTTTGACTCCTGAGTTTCATATGCTTATACAATACTATCACAATTTTCCATGGAAAAAATCAATGGCCTTGTAAGGATAAAACGTCTAAATTTCTTTAGTGAAAGATTAGAAAGACAAATACATTTTTCAAGAGTAGTAACAAGGACTTGGCAAGAATAAGTCCAAGCCAGGAACCCCTGGGGCTTTCAGTGAAGGGTAAGCACGAGTTAAATTGAGAAATTTAAGTGTTTGTGTTCACAGACCTTACACAAAGTTATGATGATCCTATTCTGCTTTATTTGAGACTTCATGCATGGATATGAATATGATTTCCCATCCCGTTGTCACAGCAGAGCTTACCAAAACCCAGGTTTAGTGGTTAATGTCTGCTTTGCTCAAGGCTCATTAGGTGACAGTACAATAACAGTGAGGTGCACTGTGGGTTGCCCACGGACTTCCCAGAGAAGCAGTTCCTTGGACAGCTTTTCATTGTGGAGTTAGAGAACAATCCCAGAACACAACCAGAGCAATGGCCAGAGTGTGGTTCCCTGCCATAATGCAGATTGTGTGCATGATCCATGGCATGAAAGACACAGGCAGAGCGATTCCTGTGTGAGCCTGGTGAA
This sequence comes from Toxostoma redivivum, assembly GCA_013397375.1. Classification (NCBI taxonomy): domain Eukaryota; kingdom Metazoa; phylum Chordata; class Aves; order Passeriformes; family Mimidae; genus Toxostoma; species Toxostoma redivivum. Next base: position 1,076,704 of record VXBI01006641.1, read on the forward strand.
ACAGCCTTGAGTCTGCAGCCACCATTAGCGGTGACAGGCGCCACATGGAGGTGCCCAGGGCAGTCCCCACAAAGGTCACTCGTCAAGCACATTCCAACTCACTGCTTTGCCTTTGAGCACAAATCCAATTACTTCTGTTTTGCAAGTCAGGATCTTCAGCAGCAGCACACAGCTGAAAACAAAACATACTTAGTTGACACTTCCTTAACTGTAGGCAGACCTGATTAATGAGGCATGGCTGGAATTAACTTTTTTCCTTCACGTCAAGAAGATTTCCCGAGTTGTGCAAAATTCCCCTTCTGATGCTGTTCATTCCCATTTAACCCCTGCCAAGCACTCTGAAAGCTAACACACTTCTCAGGCTGCACTCTCAGCCAGCCATCCGTGTCTTATTATCCCTGTAAATATAATGAGATATGATTTGATATTAACGGCTGCAGATTTATCTCTTTAGGTTGGAAATGCAACTCCCGCTTCAGTTTCAGCTAACTGGAAACATACCCAGTGACTTCAGCTGATGGAAATCAGAGGAACATGCTTCATAACTTATAAACATGACATTTAAAAACGTTTAGTGCTTGGATTAATACTGGAAGCACTGCTTCCTGCTAGCAGTGTACCTCACAGAAACACAGCCACAGAGAGGAGAGGAGAGGAGAGGAGAGGAGAGGAGAGGAGAGAGGAAAAGGAAAAGGAAAAGGAAAAGGAAAAGGAAAAGGAAAAGGAAAAGGAAAAGGAAAAGGAAAAGGAAAAGGAAAAGGAAAAGGAAAAGGAAAAGGAAAAGGAAAAGGAAAAGGAAAAGGAAAAGGAAAAGGAAAAGGAAAAGGAAAAGGAAAAGGAAAAGGAAAAGGAAAAGGAAAAGGAAAAGGAAAAGGAAAAGGAAAAGGAAAAGGAAAAGGAAAAGGAAAAGGAAAAGGAAAAGGAAAAGGAAAAGGAAAAGGAAAAGGAAAAGGAAAAGGAAAAGGAAAAGGAAAAGGAAAAGGAAAAGGAAAAGGAAAAGGAAAAGGAAAAGGAAAAGGAAAAGGAAAAGGAAAAGGAAAAGGAAAAGGAAAAGGAAAAGGAAAAGGAAAAGGAAAAGGAAAAGGAAAAGGAAAAGGAAAAGGAAAAGGAAAAGGAAAAGGAAAAGGAAAAGGAAAAGGAAAAGGAAAAGGAAAAGGAAAAGGAAAAGGAAAAGGAAAAGGAAAAGGAAAAGGAAAAGGAAAAGGAAAAGGAAAAGGAAAAGGAAAAGGAAAAGGAAAAGGAAAAGGAAAAGGAAAAGGAAAAGGAAAAGGAAAAGGAAAAGGAAAAGGAAAAGGAAAAGGAAAAGGAAAAGGAAAAGGAAAAGGAAAAGGAAAAGGAAAAGGAAAAGGAAAAGGGTTCACTCTTCTCATCAGCTACAAAGTTTTCCTGCCTAACCCTATAATCACAAATACAGGATTCTTTACACTACTTTCTTAATTTCTTTGTGTTACTCATCTACATAAATTTATGCACAATCAGAATTGTGAATGTCAATACTCACAGCCTGTTATAACAAACTTAAATATATTTTTTCCTGAATTGGATCCTGCTGATTTTCTTCCCTATTTTCAAATGGTTTAAGGAGAGCAAATGTGTCTTGGTGCATTCCCCTTTCATCTATCCTTAGATTATTCCTCTTGACTGAACCTCCCAGGCCTAGGTATATTCAATTAATATACTCGCACCTCATTCCTGATTTTCTCTCAAAGATATTAACTTCCAATTCCAGGTGAAGCTCTCAGTTAAGAGCTCAGGTTGTCAGCAGTACCCAAGCCAAGGCAAATTAAAAAAACACAAATCTGTTAATGCAGCAATAACGCTCCCAAAGTAATTTACTTATGTCAAAACCTGCTCAACCAGAGCACTTAAAGGACTGTGTTACCAAGGTATATTTCCCAAACAATATTAAGGCTTGTATATTTTAAAAATATATACATTTCCCATAGGAACATACCCCTACTAAAGTTCAAGTGTCAAGGGGGAAGTTCTGAAAGTACTTTTGGATTTCAACACTACCAGAAATAGTAAGAATACAACAAGAAGCTCCTTTATCTTTTCATAGCTGGAAATTCTTATTTCCCCTATGTAGCTTCAATGAGCCATTAGAAAAGGAAAAAAGAAAAAGCATTTCCTTAAAATTCTATTCAATATTTCTGGTTGTTATATGCTGAAATACATAGTTATAATCATGGACTGTTCCTTTAAGCCATATGGAAAAGTGAATTGAAGACCTACTCAAAGAATAATATTTTATTCATTAAGGTAATAAGTTGCATTTTTTAATCTAATTATTTAAAAGGCTGCTTACAAACCTTCCTCTAACGTACTGAAAATTACTTTTATAAGCTTAATATAAACTTATGTTAAGGTTTGCATTAACAGAGCCAACAAATAATGTGTTTTCCCCTGGAAAATGTTGCTACAATTAGCATGCTTTATCAATAATATATCACAAGAACTCTGCTGTGTCTTGATTTGAATTCTAAACCTCATTCATTATTGACCAGAACTGGGAGAAAAAAGAAATATTGTATTTGAAGCTGCATATGGCTACATTTAAACTAAATTTTAGGTCTCTACATATTCAAATTAAATTGTTCATAACACCACATGGTCCTACTCTGAAGAGCAGGTCAGAATTCTTGACTTCAGGAATTGAATATCTCAAACATCAGGGAGTATAAATTTAAAAAAAAAAAAAAAACAAAACAAACAAACAAACCACCACATAACCTGAACAATCTCTGATTTTTATAGTGCTATGAACAACCTGCAATTAAAACCAGATAAATTATTTATATATTAGAGATATAACTTAATTTTTGCTTCTTCTTTCTTGGGACAAGTGAGGTGAAAGAATCTAATTTTTCTGTAGCACAAAACACATAAAAAGTACCTATTGATTTTGCATATGGCTATGGCTTTTTTTCTTCAGAATTTTATTCACCTGTCAGGGAGCACATGGATGTTACGCTGGAGTCAATTATGACTCAAACTTGGATGACCTCTCATTGTTCTCACTCAGATCCCATCAGGGCACTGGGGAATAGTTTCTCTCTTTATTCTGAAGTTATTTTGCACAAAGCTCAACACATGAAATCAGTGACTTTCCGGAAGTTCACATTTTGCTATTTTGCCTCTTTAACTCCATGATTAATCTCTCATTATTTATGATTTATACTTTTTATAGAAAACTACACCCATCGTTTTCGTTTTTTCCCCCTCTCTTCTCAGTCTGGAATTGTTTCCCATTGACTCGCTCGGATGGCCAGTGATAGTGGGAGGCTCCCTGCTCCTTGTGCAGTTTCTCCCGCAGGGCAGGGCGGATGGAGGGGGGCAGAGGAAAAACACCGGGAGACCAGGGCCGGGTAAAGGAGAGGTGGGGGCAGAAGGACGGCCGCTGGAAACCTCGCCCTGCCATCCCAACCCGGGAGCTGCCTTTCCTCGGCTGGGGGACCCCGCACTCCCTGCTCGGACGCTCTCCCGCATCTCCTGCCACCTCCGAGCATCCTGTTGGGACTGACGCTGCCCGCAGGGATCCGTGAGCAGAGCCTCCTCCATCCCTTCCCGCCGGGATCACCTGCCCTGCCCCAGGGATCTGTGAGCAGAGCCTCCTCCATCCCCTCCCGCCGGGATCACCTGCCCTGTCCCCAGGGATCCGTGAGCAGAGCCTCCTCCATCCCTTCCCGCCGGGATCACCTGCCCTGCCCTGCCCTGCCCGCCGGGAGCCGGCTGGCACTCGCTGCCGATGGTGACGGAACTGCACCAGCGGGGAAAGGCGTCCACAGCTGCTCCTGAGTTCCTGTTCTGTTTCTCGTTAATGTCATAGTTGTTCTTGTTTTGTTTGCCTTGTTATATATACACACATACATACATACATACATATGTATATATATGCATGTAAAGAACTTTCATTTCTATCCCCATATTTTTGCCTGAGAGCCCCCTTAATTCCAAAATTATACTAACTCAGAGGGAGGGATTTATTGGTTCCATTTTGAGGGAAGGCCCTGCTCTTCCCTAGTACACACCTGTCTTTTCAAAACCAGGACACCAACCTATTTTGCTGCTGATATTCAGCAAACATTACCTCTGGACAAAATAGGGTTTGTTTTTTTTTTTTCTAAACTATTTTTTAAGAACAAGTAGGGATTTTTATTCAAATATTGATAAGCAAAAAGGGGAAGGAATGGATTCTGTCCCACACATGGATCACCCTTTAAGCAGACTGAATAATATTCAGTGATTTTACATCACCAGCTTGGTATGTCAGGCCCACATAATTTATTTCATGGCTCAGTTTGAAGTCCATGTGTTGGTTTGACTGTTAAAAAGTCAACCCATTGGATCAAGCCCATCTTTAATTTGTTGTGTTGTTCTATCCCAAAGGAAATGAAAACAGGTGCTTCAGAGAAGGGCTGCAGGTCCTGGATGAAATTATATGGCCCCATTTATTCTGCAATACCAACTGGCTCATATTTGACTTCAGAGGCAAAGATCAATGCTAATTACAGAACTAATTTTGGAAGAGTTTTTAAACTTTACAGTTCTCAAACCCTCTCCCACTCACGGTTCCTCCTGAGAAGCACCTGCATTCTTTTTTTTTATTACTTCATGAATATAAATATCAGGACTGGATCTAAGGAAAAAGTAAATTCTGTTTATCTCAAGCTAAAATGCAGTGTTAGAACATCAGTGATTAATAGCAATTAAGTAATCAATAGAAAGTAAATCAATAGAAAAACAACTAACTAAACACCCACAGATAAAGTTAAATAAATCCTCATAGAATTTCTTTCTATTGCTGCTAATGCTATTTCCTCCAAGTTCAGTAATTTTATAGGAAAAGAAAGTGCTAGGTAATGTGTAATTATATTTTGTATTCTATAACTGATGCACAAAACTGTGACACTTTGTTATATCTTTAGTAGCTATGTAATACAATTCACCGAAACAATTGAAATTAAAAATGCATATGCAAGGCTTAAGTACTCAAAGGAGAGCCCTAACTAAAACAAATCATGGTCCTGAATATTTAAAGAGATGCAATTACAGTGCCTTTGTGCTCCTTGGATAAGCCAGGTTTGTGCAGCTGAGCCTCTGCCATCAGTGTTAGACAGGGCTCAGCACCTCAGGGAGTGTTCTGAGGGTGCAAATTGTAAATAACTGCTGTTATTTATTCCTACTAAACATAACAAAGTCCTGCTGGAAGTCCTTCTGCTGAATTAGCTGTGCCTCTTCCACCTGGAGATACCTGTCCTGATATTTACCTTGGCTCACCTCCTGCCTCCCATTCCTGCCCAGCCTCTGCAGGGAGCTGATATTCTGCTGGGAGGATCAACACAGCCTCCCTCATGCTTGTAACTGCTGTGAAATTCCTGGTTTGCCCCACCTGTGCTCTTCCCCTGCTCCTGCTGCACCCAGATAGAGTCTGGTGCTGCTCCTAATTGGAGGAATAACATATCTCCACTGTCCCAGAGATTTTAATCTTTGCACATTCACCACTTTCATCATTTCAGATTAAAGAGAAAAACTAAATTCTATCAACTCTCCAAACCAACAGCTGGATTGAACTGTTAGGATACACACATCCATGGCTCAACTACTCTCCTTCACTGCTTTAAAGTCAGAGACTTTAGGGTTGGACTCTTTAAGGCAGAGAAATAGGCCCCTTCCACATGATCCATGTCACCCTGCAGTAAGTGTCTTATGGTCACACAAGCTATGCTACAGAATTTCCTCCTGCTCAGTTATAAAGGCATCCTCAAGGACTAATACAAGGACACCCATTCCTCAGGTGACATTCAATTTATGAACATCTCCAGTTACATGAGATTACTGCCATTCCACAAAATCAAAATCTTCTCGTGATCCAGATCAATAATTTCCACCTTCCAGAGAAAGGCATTAGACTGACAACAGTTTGAAGACTGAAGCCCTTTATGTATCAGAAAGCGCTCCAGGGAAGGTGGAGAGGGACAATTCATCAGGAATTGGAGTGATAGCAGACAGGGAATGGCTCCCAGTGCCAGAGGGCAGGGCTGGATGGGATCTTGGGAATTAGGAATTGTTCCCTGGCAGGGTGGGCAGGGCTGGCACAGGGTGCCCAGAGCAGCTGTGGCTGCCCCTGGATCCCTGGCAGTGCCCAAGGCCACGTTGGACATTGGGGCTGGAGCAGCCTGGGACAGTGGGAGGTGTCCCTGCCATGGCAGGGGGTGAAAAGAGATGAGCTTTAATGACCCAAACCATTCTGGGATTCCATATCAGCTGTACAAAAGCAGATCTGTATCTATGCATATTCCTTAATCTTTCTTTTGATTACAACAATAAATACATTCCAATATTTGAGCTCTTTTCTCCTGTCTGTATATTAATACTGTCAATATATAACATAACAATAATAAAATCAGAAAGATATTTCTTTACCAGAAAAAAAAAAAACCAAATAAAACCAAACAGTATCCTGCAGATGCTGACAGTGTTTGAACACCCAGGAGCAGAGCACAGCATCATTAATATTTTCAGTGCCTGGTACTTTTTTAGTGCACAGAACATGGTTACAAACAGTTGGGATGCAGCAGCTGAAAGAAGCTTTGTCAAGGAGCATTCCTCCTGCTGCTTAAATCTGATCTACCATCATTATTCCTTTGAAGCTGTTTCATAAGCAGCTCAATAAGACACATGTGAATGAAGTTATTGTACAGGAAAGTTTGGCTTTTTACAGCACTGCCATCAAAATTTAGTGGTATATTAAATATCCTAATTTGAAAATAAGTTTTCTGCTTTTTTTATGGTATGTGATATTTTATAGAGATTACACTCATGGAGGAGCCTGGGAACACAGTAATTAACAACTTGAAGATCTTCTAAATGCCAAAGCTATTCCATGGGCTGACCAAGAACATTAAGAAGTCATGAATGATATCAGAGAACATATTCCCCAAGATTAAATTATTCCTAAAGGAAAGATTAACACAGTTTACGGGGCTGTATCTAGGACCAAAAATAGTCCTGAAAAAAAAAAACCACACAAGTAATAAGAATAAAAATTAAAATGTACTGGGACATAGGCAGAAAATAGTTTTTAATATATTCCACCTTTGTTGGCTGATATGGAAATTTATAATAAGTGGCAGTACAAGGGTTGGTTTTTCAACGTTCTGAGCCCTCCTGGAACAAATTCCAGGTTCCCTGGCCAAACCAGCAGCAGCCCAATACAACTGGTGGGTTCCAAGATCATTGGCAACCAATGGTCTGGCGATTAGAGGGGCAATAACTCATCCAGAAAACACACAAAACCTTCAGTAAAAGGAAGAAGCACAGGTGCAGGACTATATGAAGGACCAAAACAATCTCGTATTTGTTTTCTCTACAAATCTAATTATTGTCTTTGTCCAGGTGTTCCTTTTGCTGACTTGACTTTAACAAATCACTTCTCTCTGTTGGTGGATGCTCACATGAATAAAAATCTCTGTTTTACTCCAGCAGAATCTTATTTGGGCAACAGTAAATATTTACTGATACAGAATGCTGTGCAGTCCTTACAAATGAACATGGATTTATTTCAAATTTGAGAGCCATTTTCTATGGTCTCCTCGTTAGTTGAGAAACTAAGAAAACCATGTCAAAAGTTAAATGCTTTCATGAAAATGAAAGGCTGGCTGATCCTTCTGGAATAGATAAAAGAGTGAAGAAAGAATTAATAGTATTATGAACAGTGAAAGTCTTAAAAGGAAAAAAATATTTAAAAATTAGAAAACATCACATTTTAAAACTTGACGAGAATAAGTTACACTGATTGGGGAGGGGAGGGGAAGGAGCGGGGTTTGCCATTTAAGTTATTCAGCAGAAAGAAAGACAGAGCAATTCACATCTCCTTCCTCACTTGCACAGGTGAATTTATCTTTGCATCCCCTCTGTGTGGAATACTAAAGACACCCCTGGGAAATACCTCGTGAATCTCTCTTGTACAATAAAGCACCTTCACAGCCTGGGGGGGAACAGCTTGTCTTAGAGGAACCTCCCTCCTGTCCCTGCACCTCCAAAACACCTGAGTCGGTTTGAATTGTCCACCTGACAGCAAAGAGAGCCCCTATTTCCTCAAAGAGCAAATACTGAAACTTGGAAAATGAGTGGCTGCTAATTTCTCCTCAGGAGCCTTGCACACAAGTTTTGTTTCCTCATCTGTCTCCTACTTTGGAAAGAAGTTTTTAAAACATCTCCTCTCCCCTCTACTATAACCCACTCATATTTAAACGAGAATTTTAAGACTACTTCATTTAATATCTCTGCTGGTTCACAAAATAATCTCACCCAGCTGAGGAGGGAACTGAACATTCACCAGGACAGGCAGACAGCTGGACTGGGAGCAACTGCAGCCACCCAGTGGCAGCTTGTTCTGGCATCCAGTTTTAATCTGCATTTGTCCAGTCCCTTGGATGGACACAACACAGCCACCCGTGAGTTTGGAGTGATTACTGACCAGTTCTCTCCCTTAACAAGAGAAAAGTAGAGGAAGGAACAACTATGGGGGAACATTTTGCACTCCTTTATTTCTGCTGCATGTTATAAATATTTCAAGGGTTGGTATCCTAGAAAGGATTCTCCATCTTTCAAAAACAAATTTACATGACATTATTTGGTGTTTCTGCACACCTTTACTTCCATGCAAAGTTTCTGTGCCCATTTGGAAGGAGCTTTTTAAAAAATCTTCCCTCCCCTCTGGTTTAAATTTTAATTTGAAATGGGAATTGTAGGACTCATTTCCCATCTTTTAATATAAAAATGGTAAAATCTTGGAAACTACTTTGAAACATATCTTTCTTGATTGTCATAGAGCAGTACTGGGTGGGCTACATTTTATTGGCTCCAGGAAGTGCAGAAGCTGAGATTTTGTTTAAAAGCTGCAGAGAATGCAACACAAGAATTATTTATCTTCTTCTACCTATTTTGTATAGTTAGATATAATTTTGCCTTTTTTCCCCCTACAGTTTATATAAGAGGCAAATACTCTGAAATCCCAGCCAGGACTTCTTTTATTTGGGTCACTGCTCCTCTCTGGAGGTGGTCAAAACTTTGTTCTCACATCAATCAGTCTTTATTTCCTCTCTGCCACCTTTCATAGAATAGAATAGAATAGAATAGAATAGAATAGAATAGAATAGAATAGAATAGAATAGAATAGAATAGAATAGAATAGAATATCTGATGTAACTGCCTTACAAAATGTCAGCTTCAAATGTGAAGACAAGGAAAAATAAAGAGAAGAAAAATCAGCAGCTTTGAAGTTTATCAGTACTGAGGTGCATTTCCACACTGTCTTCCAAGCCCTGAGGAAAATGTGCTATGAGAACCATAATTATTTCTCCTCAGTGAGAAGATATTACAGCCATGATTGTTGCATTAGGCAACAAAACTGTGTAGAAAACGTCTTGGCACTGTGCTGGTGCTGGTGACAATCACAAGAATAACTGCCTTAATGTCCCTGTTGTCAGGAGCACACACACTTTATAATAACTGCTTGCATACATTCTGAGAAACAGTGCCAGCTCCCAAGACAAAACTTTGCTTATACTCTACAAGTTCATTTCTTTAGCTGCTTCTGAGGCACGTGTGTATGTGTGTGTGTTCTATTTCTGACTTCTTCCTCCTCAAATCACAGCTGCAATTACTTAGAAATATGCCTATCAAAATGCAATAACCCCTTCTGGATCAATGAATGTAATAAACTGTGTTGATGCTGGGCTTATCATATTCAAGATCACAGTGGTTTAGCTGGAAAAGCAAGCAGGAATGTACAGAGCCCTGAAATCCTGACGGAGTGGCAGGGAGATCAGCACTGAAGAACAGAGGGTGCAGTGCTGTAAATACACGCTCACTGCTGATTTAGGCAGCGGAACCACAGCCTGGAGCAAGTCGGTTCGGATCTCTCACAGAGGCGATTTAAGCACCATCCCATCAGGTAAACCCGCTAACGAGGCGTGTGGGAGAGGAGTGAGAGGAAAGCAAAGCACTGCCAGGCTCCCTTGGCTCCTGCCGTGCCTGCAGAGACAGGGAGTCCCCTGGGGATTGTTTTCCCTGATTCCTGAAAGAACGGAGGGTTTTCCTCTGGAGAGGTGAAAGGTGCAAACCTCCCAGAGCTGTTACCTGTGCTGAGCTCACCCTGCGAGCCAGGCTCTGTGCAAGCTCAGCATCGTGAACGGGAGCACTTTGGGAAAAGTGGGATAGAACTGTGGGATCTGGTCCAGCCCTGCAGACCCCAGGTGTTCCAGCCGTGAGGGCACTCCTGGGCATTGGCAGCACAGGGAATGGGAGCCTGGGAACCTCCTGGGCTTGAACATCAGAAATAAGATAGATTCCAGCATTTACCCAGCTGCATGGAAGAGGTGCAAGACATAGAAATTGCAATATTCCAAAACTTAGAGGCGTCCTAACTCATCCTCCCTTCTCTGAGAGTCACCTCTATATCATATATTCTTTATCGCACAATTTTCAAAAAACAAGTACAAGAAAGCTGATTTGAACAAACAATCAAAATGCAATATTTTAATTTTTGTTCATATTTTATTTAGAGGCTCTTTTTGGTCATTACTCACAGCATGTGGTTTCCTTATTTTCTCTCCAAACATCTGTCTTTAAGTAGAGAAGTTAATTCATTTTATATTATACTCAAATCTCCACTTATCATCACACATATCCGATCTTATTAATATAAAGTGATGAATGTTAGTGCCATTAAATATAATGAGCAAAACTCCTAACAGTTGAATAGCCTTACCTGATAAATATGATATTTTAGGGAAAAAAAAGTCTCAGTTCTTCTTTTCTACTGTAAACCATTTAAGAGTTCATGTTCTATTTATGTGAGGTTATCCAGATGCTGAATCAGAATTGAACTGTTTATGTGAAATAATTTACTGAAGACTTGCTAAAACCTTAGAGTCCTTGAGGGTTGCATTGGGATCTAGTGACAAAGCCAAAGAGCAGCAAAAGGTTTGTCCTGTGCAGAAAGGTGAGATTTGGGAAAATATTTTTTATGCAGTGAATTTAAGGAAGACATTTTTGATGTATCACATCTGCCTAAGGATAAAACTGTCCTGAAATCCTCCTTGAAGGACCCCAATACTTGTTATGTTAAAAGGATTTATGATGTGTCATTAATAAAAACCAAACACCTTCTAGTGTTCCAAGAATCCCAAAAATGTTGTAGTTCCAGGCTGCCTGGCATAGGAGGCAGTTTGTGTTTGTAGCAACAACATCACCAACAGTCCATTGGTAACAATTCAAATTGAGTTTGTTGACCTTGACCAGCTGCCAAACACCCACCCAGCCACTCATTCACCCTCCTCAATAAGATGGGGGAAAAATAAGATGTAAGGGCTCATGAATCACAATAAAGACATGGACATCATCAGAATTTGGCACGATAAATAAACTGGGATGAGGTAAAAAGCACAGTAGGATCTAATTTACCTAAATTAATAAATGAAGTTTTCTGTTTAGGTCTATTAAAAATCAAGAAAAGATAAATAATTGAAATATTAAAATGAAAAATAAGTGAGAAAAAAGTTAATATTCATTTGCATATGAAAAAGGTTTTGATTGCTACATCATGAAATTCCATTGTTAAGATATGAACATCCTAAGTTTAAGATCATAGGAAAGGTTAAGTCTCTTACATGCTTCCAACAGTAATTATTTAAAAGAATGAAGCTAATGTATTTAAAACAAAAAAATGATGGCAGATCCAATGGCAATGACACTCTTAGAACATGGAAGGTCACTCAATGCATTAACCACATTAATCGATTTTACATGTGAGCACTTCATGCAGCAAAACAAACATTTTTTAGAGTCAGAGGAAGCCCAGAGAACCCACACCATTTCCAGCCCAAAGATTTTTGGGTAGAAGAGGGACTGCTCACACCTGCTTTGTTGAAGAAGGAATTTCGGACACAGTTTGAATACCTTCTCCTCAAAATTACTCAAGTTTCACTGAGATGAGACTTTCCCTCTACAGGATAACCACTGAAAGTTTCATTTTAAGGTTGATGAAAGGGACCTGCACCTTATAAATCAAGTGTTTATTGTGTGTAGTGAAAGTCCAGTGTGAAAGTCTGAAAAGAAAACCTGATTTAGGAATACCAGGGAGTAAAAGTGTCTATGAGGCCAGATAAGCATCTAGTGTAGAAAAGAATTCACAAAGAAACCTCTCAAAAAAGCAATAGCAAGTTCAGCAGTGAAGAAGCAAATACTGCTTTCAAAAACTAGAATCTTAAAAATATTATCATCCCCATGCTCTTAAAGCTGCAGTTCTTTAATATCATGTGTTCAAATCTAGTTCAATGTATGAAGCTTTAGAAACTGGTGACCAACCACACAGGGGTTAGAGAATCTGGAACGCCATGGACAGCTGGAGGGCTGCCCGTGTTAACGAGGTTCCTTAAGTTCAGAGGACGTTAAATGACAGCCTAGCACTTGCAATTGTTTTTCCCCTCGAACTTTCTGGAACAGTGATCTGGAATATTCTTGCAGCTGTTCGAGGCCGCTGGAATTTTGCAGCATGAAACACACCAGTGTTAGGAGCCTGTTACGTCCTTGTGACCTTCCCTCAGGGAACGCGCTGTGGTTTAGTAAGGCTGGAACGGACAGGGCGGTTCCTGGCGTGTGGCGCTCCTGCGGCACCCGGAGCCAGACCATCCCTGTCCCCTCGCTGTCCCCTCGCTGTCCCTTTGCTATCCCCCCCTCTCTGTCCTCCTGGGGGCAGCAGGCACAGGGCAGAGCTCATGGCCCCCAGCAGCCCCCCAGGACACCTCCTGTCCCTAGATCCCAGAGCCTGGCCCTGCCCAACGTGCTGGGCAGTGATGGGGATGGACTGGGGATGGACTGGGGATGGACTGGGGATGGACTGGGGATGGACTGGGGATGGGCTGGGGATGGGCTGGGGATGGGCTGGGGATGGGCTGGGGATGGACTGGGGATGGACTGGGGATGGGCTGGGGATGGGCTGGGGATGTGCCGCGGGCCCAGAGCTGGGCTGGTCCAGCCCTGCCACACCCATTGCCGGGATTCCTGCGGTTCCCTGGGGACAGCATGGCACCCCTGCTGCCAGGCTGGAGGCTTTGTGAGGGCCAGAGTCACAGAATATCCTGAGCTGGAATGGACGCACAAGGATCATACTCACCCCCATTACACTGATTCCATTTACCTAAATTAGATGAACTATCACAGAATCATGGAATGCTTGGGGTTGGAAGGGACCTTAAAGCCTATATCATTCCAATCTCTTGCCCTGGACAGGGACACCTCCCACTGTCCCAGGCTGCTCCAGCCCCAATGTCCAACCTGGCCTTGGGCACTGCCAGGGATCCAGGGGCAGCCACAGCTGCTCTGGGCACCCTGTGCCAGCCCTGCCCACCCTGCCAGGGAACAATTCCTAATTCCCAAGATCCCATCCAGCCCTGCCCTCTGGCACTGGGAGCCATTCCCTGTGTCCTGTCCCTCCAGCCCTTGCCAATTGTCTCTCTCCATCTTTCCTGCAGCTCCTCCAGGCCCTGCAAGGCCACCCTGAGCTCAGCCCAAAGCTTCTCCTCTGCAGGTGAGCAATGCCAGCTGTGCCAGCCTTTCCTCCCAGCAGAGCTGCTCCATGCTCTGCTCATCCTGGAGCCTCCTCTGGGCTCTCCCAGCAGCTCCAGCTCCTTGCTGTGCTGGCCCAGGGCTGGGGCAGCTCTGCAGGTGCTCAGGGTCTCACCTGGGGGCAGAGGGGCAGAATCCCCCCTGCCCTGCTGCCCACGCTGGCTCAGCCCAGAGCAGGGGGGTTTGGGATCCCAGCTCTGCCCCACAGCTCCCCAGGGCTCTCCCAGCCCCAGCATGGACAGATCCCAGGGGATCCTGGATCCTGACCCACGTGCAGACCCAGCACTTGTCCTGTTAAACCTCAGATTCCCAGGGGCCACTTCTGGAGCTTGTCCAAATCCTTCTGGATCACATCACAAACTGGTGTGAGATAAACAAAGCATATTTTTTACCTAGGATTCCCTTCAGATTCAAGAAAAATCTATCTGGGTGGGCATCCATCTGCCTGAGAGCAATGTCCAAAAGAGATTGTATATGGAAAATATTTCTGGATTTGGTTTCAAAAGTCCCTTAAAATTATGGACCACATTAAAACAACACTGCATAGCACTGAAATTGTTTCCTGATGGAAATTATTGAATATTAAGCAATGCCATAAAATCTGACAATATTTGTTCTCCCTGTGAAAGAAATTAGCACTAAAGAATTGAAACTATACCTATTTATCAAACTTACCACTTTTTTTCTAAACAATATTATGTAATTGCAAGAAATATGATAACAACCTTTATACTATTAAAATCAGCTATATAAAACTAGTTCATTGGAATATATGATCATTGTATCTTTTCATGAACTTCAGCTACAAAGGAGCTGTAAATCACAAGTTTATTTCTGAAGTTTTCCTGTGTTTCCTAAATGAGGACACAGATTAAAAATTTATGAAAAAAATAGGAAACCAACAAAAAACAACCCACAAACAAACAAAAAACCCCAACAGGGTGACCCTCTCCAAGTCTATAGAGAATATATAATAAGATTTAAGATCCCCCATCATATGCCAGACTCAAATGTTGTTACATGCACATTTGAACTGACCCAGAACAAGACTCCAAATTCTGTTCTGCACAGCTGGTGCAATGTAATACTCTTTTACTGCCAAGAATATGTGTGAGTGCAAAGAGAACTGGATGACTTTTTAATATTGTTCCTCTAACATTTAGACTTTTATGAGGAGATCCAGAAATTTCAATAAAGTATAATAAAAAGTTTTATTTTTTTCATATCACAGAACAGTAAATGTAACAGGCTAGCCTTAAGCAAAGATAAAGGATGCAGATATTTTCACAGCTCAGATTTTCTATTTTCTACTGCTGTTACTCACAGGTATTTATTCCAGGTGGGGATGCTGCCGAAAAAATGTCTAATTCTTCTACAGTGAGTTCTAATTTTGATTCTTTTTTTCTAAACCCAAAGCTAATGAAAATTTAGAAGTATCTTCTGCCCACCCCATGCCCCACTCCTAAAATACAAAAATAGAGTTAAAGGGAACGTAGGACCTAACAAGAAGGTTTGATTTTTCCCAATTTAACCAGTCTAACTCCAATCCAGGAAAGGAAAATTAAATTTGGCTTTTACAGCAGCCTTTGCATTATATTCAGGATATTTTAGAGTTGCTTTACAAGGCTGAGTCTGAGTTTTAAGAAATCTCAGAATAAGAGAGGCTAAGATAAGCATATTTATCTTAAAATTATTTAGAGCTTTGAAAGTCTGTCTTTGCTTCCTTCCTTGTCAGCTGAAAATATCACAGAATCATGGACGATCCTCAGTTGGAAGGGACCCACCAGGATCATTGATTCCAATTCCTGGCCCTGCTGGGAAGACCCCAAAATCCCACCCTGTGCCTGAGATCCAATTGGTGGGTTTTTTAAAATGAATTTTGACTTTAGATTTACTCTCAGGATGATTTTCTCATGCTTGATCATATAATCCAGAATGGTTTGGTTTGGAAGGGACCTTAAAAGCCATTTAATTCCACCACAGGGACACCTCCCACTGTCCCAGGCTGCTCCAGCCCCAATGTCCAGCCTGGCCTTGGGCACTGCCAGGGATCCAGGGGCAGCCACAGCTGCTCTGGGCACCCTGTGCCAGCCCTGCCCACCCTGCCCACCCTGCCAGGGAGGAATTTCTCCCTAATATCCAATCTGAACCAATTCCCTTTCAGTGGGATCCATTCCCTCTTGTCCTGTCACTTGTAAAACTTAAGTGACATCTACTAGAAGAATTCAGCATTTTTCAAGAAAAAAGGAAAAAAAAATCTTTATGATCCCCTCAGCAACTAAGACCCCTTAATTTGCCAGTCTACCACCACTGGCCATGAGGCATAAACTGAAGTGTGCTCAGCAAGATGCCAAACTCATGTGATTTGTTGAGTGCTACACATCTTAAAACAAGGGCTGGGGCCAAGTCCTACTTAAGTGAATGAGTTCTTAAATTATCTACTGCAATATCTACATTAACCATACATGCTATGCTTTGTGTTTGGCAAAAAAGGCATTACAAATTTAAAATGCTACGAAAAAGACCCTCTGGATTATAATTAAGAGAGAACATAAGGTTATGTAAAAAAGCCCAGAGAGCTTTTGTATTATGTTGTTATTTTAAGTTTTAAAAAAGAAGGAATAAAATTTTAAAAAGTCAAAAGCACTTGTAATTGTTCAAGTGTGTGACAACAGAAATGTAAAAATAAATAGATAGCAACTTCTATTTTCCTACTTTATCTCTTGGAGAAATTAATTTACTTTCTGTATGATATGTGTAGAACAACTGATTTATGAGTCCGGCTTCCAGTCTGGACAGGTCCTGCTGAGGCACAAAATGGATTGGTCTGAAATGTAAAAGTGATGCTCATAATTCTAAGGATGTGAACACATCACACACAGAAAGGCAGGTTCTCCTTTCAATGCCATAAGGAAATAAGCAAAAACCTGTAGAAAAGCTTCACCTATAAATCTTTTTGGGTTTTCTTCCCAGTTTTCAGTCCCAGACCAGGCAACCCCTTCCCAGGACAGTGGGTCCTGCAGAGCTGTTACTGATTTCTGCAGGGCTCCACACATGCTCAAGCACTTATGGATGTGCATCCTGCTCCTGGATCTTGGCCAGAGCTGCACCAAGTGCAAATCTTTCCCTTTACTCTGCATTTCAGCAGCTGAAAGTGCAAGAGGAGAAACTTTGCATTTGTGTCTCCAGTGTGGTGGTGGCACCCCTCAGAAGAATTGTCCCTGTTCTCTTGATCTTTGAAGTGTGCATACGTGCTGGGATTCAGACTTTGTGCACGAAAAATGAAAATATCTCTGCCAAATCTAAAGCAATAATACAAGTATTTACATCAAGCATTAGTTAATGACTTAAATAAATAATGAGCCTAAAATAAAACTGTTAAATCTTTCTCAGACTTGCTTGATTTCAGAGCTGTAAATGCCTGTGCACCTTGTAAAGAGCAGGGAACACGAGGAAGCAACATACAAATTGAGAAAGCTGTTGGATCAGAGTTAGGAGCCTTATGCTGTATATTGTAAATTACACCATATAACAGGATATTTAAACTCTATTTCCCTCTGATTTCAGAGATGTTCTTTTCACAGTTCTGCTAGAGACTACCTGAGACACTCACATGCTAAAATGAGGGTGTTGCAAGCTCACCTTTCTCACCTTGGAAAGTAGATGAGCAAATATTATTCACGATTCTCTGTAACATCTGTAGTGTGTCACCAAAAATAACACTCCAAAAAGAAAGGATTTCAAACCAGAGAGGAAGGGAGGAAGGAAGGATTCCAGGAAGGAAAGGATTCCAGGAAGGATTCCAGGAAGGAAAAGAAGAAAGAAAGGAAAGAAAGGAAAGAAAGAAAGGAAAGAAAGGAAAGAAAGGAAAGGAAGGAAAGGAAGGAAAGGAAGGAAGGAAGGAAGGAAGGAAGGAAGGAAGGAAGGAAGGAAGGAAGAAAGAAAGAAAGAAAGAAAGAAAGAAAGAAAGAAAGAAAGAAAGAAAGAAAGAAAGAAAGATTTATTCCATGACTATTTACGTCTGTAAACCCCCAGCTCATAAACCAATGTTTTACTAAAGAATTTATCTGATAATTATTCAATTCCAGTAGTTGTCAGTAAATAATATTGACCCCACTGGCTGCCTGTGAATGTCAATGAAAAAAACTCCTGATGATTCCTCTGAGAAATTCCTCAGCATTACTCAAGCATGGAGGATGACACATCTAAATAAAGGAGCCATCAGCCTTGACAACAGGCATTGTCATTGTGCTTTTAATATACAATCTAATCCTTAACTCTAAAATTGCTTCAGAACTTTTAACACACACTTCTGCCACACTGGGTTTTTTTAATGTTTGTTTTTTAATTTATAATATCCAATATAGTAAAAAAAATCATATATTTGTTATTGTTTCCACTACTTGGTCCATGAGTCAGTGGGGATTGGTGATGAAAGGAAGGAAAGAATTAACAGCAGGAGGCTGTGGTTCAGGGCACAGCTCCTGATCCTTACACAGCTGAGACTGCAAAAATCACCAGTTCTATATCACTATCATATGATTCTCATAATCACATTCATGGGTCAGAATATTAACAACAATATTCTTTCTTAATCAGTTTGATTATATGACAATGCAGTATTATACTTAGTTAACTGTCCGTGATGCCTTTGAGTGGGCTGTGGAAACAGAATTATCATATATAAGGTTATTTTAAATACAATGTTTTCTGTGTCTTTTCCCCCTCCCTCCCCAAAGGACAGTCTCTGTCATCCAACTCAATGAGCTGCAAAGATCCACTGGAAAATGTTAGTTAACATCTATTCCTTTGGGGATCCTCTTCTAGTGGCTGATGGCAGAAAAACCTTGTATTTACCAAACCACATTTCCAGACACCAGTTTGTGCTTTGAGACCTGGGAAATGATGGATGGAGCCATTTGTCTTGATAATAGAGGCTCTCCAAGCACAGAAAACCAGGAAGGAGTTACAAGCCCAAATTCTATCTAGACTCCTGTGTTGGTAAACAACTATAGCATTCAACAGAGATTTTAATTAATATAATCACACACTAAAAACATACAATGAGAAAAGCAATAACAAAAATTACTGAATCAAAGAGTTTTTTGTTTGTTTGTTTGTTTGTTTGTTTGATCTCCTGATTTTTATTTCACAGAATCATCTGGGTTAGAAAAGACCTTTGGGATTATCAAGTCCAACCTATTTACTAATAAGGACGAGCTAGAAATGATCAGGACAAAACTCCTTTTGTGGCCCTGGCAGCAGGCATGGATGACAATGCTGCTGCTTACAGATGGAAACTGATGATTCCAGAAATATGCAATGTCTGATGAAAATTAAACTTTTCCAGACTAATGAAGTGACATTTAAATTCTTAAAATTGGTGGCTGTGGAGTGGAAAGTAACCATATTCACAAAGAACCGACAGATCCAGCTGTGTTTAGTGCCTTCAGTGCTGCTTTCATTCTGTTCCTCAGCCATCAGTCTCTCAGAAGTCCTCTTCAATAACCCTCAGTGACACTTCTGTGTCAGCTGTGGGAGTAATTCTATTTAATTCCTGTCTTTATGTTATTGTTGAGAAACAGAGAAAAATGCTTTATCATGACAAATCTGATATTCTAAAATTTTCAGACAGAGACTGTGCTCAGAAGTTCATTTGATTT
Organism: Toxostoma redivivum; assembly: GCA_013397375.1. Lineage (NCBI taxonomy): Eukaryota > Metazoa > Chordata > Aves > Passeriformes > Mimidae > Toxostoma > Toxostoma redivivum. The sequence continues at coordinate 1,096,002 of VXBI01006641.1, forward strand.
TGATTAAATTTGGCTGACAGGTGAATGAATGCTGCTACATTTACTGTTATGAATATTTGTGAGCCTGGGTAGAATAGAATTGCAGCACAGGTTCCCAGCACCCTGAATACCAGAGAACCAGTTCATCGATGTAATAAAGTTTAGTTGAACTATGAAAATATACATTGCTTGTATTTCTTTGTAGACATATAGCGAGATCTATTGAAATATCAGACCTAAACTTTATTGTTCTCATGCCATTAATGTTGCTGGAAATGCTCACAGAAATAACTCTCATATGCTGGTCATAGTTAAATCACTCTTCTCAGGGTTTACTGAGTTCTGGACAGAGCAAGGGCTCTCACGTGTTTTGGTCATGAATGTTTTGGATGAAGCCCTGTTTTTGATATTGATCTTAATCCATGACTTTTGCAGCTCTTTGCAGCCTTTCCCATGACTTTTTTCTTTTGCTGTATTACAAAATACTGCTCACTCCAACTTCTTCAGCAGTTCTGTGTCATTCAATCCTGCATCCCTTCCCACAAGGATCCCTCCCAAGTTTATATGACTTAAGAAACCAAACATTTACAGGATTTTTGTCTTTATGCACTGCTGTGGACTGCTCATCATCCTGCTTGCAGTGCTGGGTGCAGGTGACAGTGACATCAGTCTGGGTTTGCAGTGGGGGCTGCAGGCTGTGGATGGGCAGCCAGGGACTGTTAGTTGGTAAGGACTGTGACTGACTGGCACAGGCTGGCACAGTAATAAGCTGATTTTGATCCAAATGAGCTCTTTACCTCCCTCTCACCCTGCAGCTCTAGGACAGTGACTCATGTATGGGTTTGGGTATTCTGTAGTTGATTCTGATCACCCTTTGCAGCTTTAAGTGTACAGCGTTGCCCTTTGTCACCAAAAAGGGACATTGATCACACAGGGGGGAGTCTGCCAGTTAGAGAATCATGGCATCCCAGAATGGTTTGGGTTGGAAGCGACCTTAAAGATCATTTAATTCCACCCCCTGCCACGGGCAGAGACACCTTCCACTAGAGCAGGCTGCTCCAGGCTCCATCCCACTTGGCCTTAGGCACTTCCTCAACCTCTGTGCAATATGTGACATAAAGACATCCAGTCTCTCCCTTCTCCCAGCATAATGATGTCATCAATAACTAAATGTGGTATTTTATCAGCTTTCACTATCTAGGGACGGTAAATGGATTTTGGACTGCAAGATATCAAAGCTCAAAAGAAAATGGCATTTAGAGCTTCCTCAGGTGTGTGAGGAGTTGATTGGTGATCCCAGGGCAACAGCAGGTTACAAGGACAAAGTGTGTCCCCAAAAACTTCATCACTAAGAATATATCTATCAGATTGGAGCACCATTAACCAGAGCAAGAAAGGATTTAGGAGCAGAGCTCAAAGTAAATGGAAAAGCTTCTGAGCTGACCAACATCTCCAAGTACCAACAAGGTATTGATGCCTCATTATTTAGTGATTATTACTGCTGCATATTCATACAATACATTCCAACCACAAGTCTTTCCAATGGAGCAGCAGCCTCTCCCTTTACCCCACTTGCTTGATTCAAGAAATGTAAATTTGTCAAATAGTGCAAATATATTCAATTAGAAAGCAGAGGAACAGTCTCATTTTCTTTGATATGAATAACAAACTAATTAGCTGCTGCAGTGTGTTTATTTCGTGTTTAATAAAAAGCTGACACGCTGGTCATTAGTATCTTAGGATGTACTCAGCTCAATATGCAAAGCATAGCAAAATTAACATAATAATTATGTTAGAACAAACAGGATACAACAGGTTTAGATGAATTTAACTCTTTAAATGATTCCATCTTTACACTAATGTACTAACCCAGGCAGTTGCAGTATTTCCCATTGTGTGAGTCACACTATGATACATTAAATGCACCTTGGATACCTTTATTTATTCTCACAGCCCTCTATTCATGGCTTCCTGATCAGCTCTACGAATAAAATAGCTCTCAAAAAAAGAGATTTTTTTTTAATGCTTTACAGTATCTACATGCACACACAAACTCAGCTGGGTTTACCAAAAGGGAAGGATTCATGTGCTTTCCTAAGGGGAGACATTCTACCCTTACAGTTCTCTTAAGTTTATTTGCTTTAATTATAAAACAACATTAGCTTGTTCCCATCTGTTCATTTATGTGTTTTTAGAATCTTAATTTTCTCCAAAAATAAATTAAAACACGTGGAAGTTATATTAAGGCTGCCCAGGTAAAATCACAAAGTTTAAGTTCTAACCATAACTTTTCAGCTGCACATATCTCCCTCTTTACTAAGCACAGAAAAACACAGAGAAAAACCCACATTTATATCCACTGCTAATTTAATGCTGAAATCCCAATGCAGGTTTGTCATTTCATTTGTCTGGATTTTTTTTTTTTCTGGGTAAGAAGGAAGGACTGGGCAGGTGAAAGCACCTGTGGAAGTTTATGACTGTCTGTCTTTGCTGCAGCTGTGTGTAAGAGTTTCAGAGAAGGTCTTTTCTGGGAAAGGTGTTTCCATCCTGCACCAAGAACAGCCTTCACAAGAGGCATTTCTGCTCTCCCCAGACTGCATGGGAAAATAATATGCAATCATTTTACAAAGAAAGTCAGCAATCACCTGGAGAACTTTGCACTGACACATGCTTACAACGTTTTTTCCCTCAATGTTGACATTTTTCAGTTCAATCCTTCCATCCCAGAACTAAGAGAATAACATGAAACCTAAAGGAGAAGTAGCTGCTTGGAAGAAAAAGAGCAGACAGAGGAACACTGGAAATATTTTCACTTTCTTCAAATTCACATAGAGACCACATTTACTAATTAATCTTCTGATCTGTTCCTTCTTTTGGTGAAAATTTGTTTTCAGGGAAAAAAATCTGTTTTTTCTCCTAACTTTTCAGATACCATTTTTGCAGAAGAAACTTCCTTTGTGGCCACTGCCTGGCCTGACTTTTTATACACTGGTGAGCATGACCCAGGGTGCACAGAGTTCTGTGGTCTACCTTGATCTTCAATAATTACTACAATAAGAAAGACTCAAATTTAGGAGTCTTCAACTTAAGAAATCAATCCTTTGACTTTTTTATTATAATAGAAATGTGACAGCAAACAGAGATGCCAAAAGGAATTCCAGGGCTTCATAAACCAATCATGTCCATCAACAGTGAACTTGAATGTCTATTCTTTTCAGGTTTCATTTTGTTCCACTCCAAGACTAGGAATAAAAGCAAGCCCTGTGCATTCTGCTCTGGTGCTGAGGAAAACCTTTCACCGCTTTTGTGGCATCCTGACTTCTCTCAACTCCCAAATCTAGCATGGGATCTGTATCCCTTTGCTACAGTAAATGTGCTCAGGAGCTTCTGGAGGGAAGGAACAACCTCCTTCCCCTCACTTTTCATTTTTCCTAAAGGAAAGTAGCATATTCCCAAAAGAAAAACAAACAAAACAGCAAACAAAACACCACCAAAAAAGCCATTCTTCTGAAAAAACCCAGCCAAACTCAAACCACAAATCCCCCAATGACAATGTTCAGCACAGTGACGCTTCCAGAACAGCTTCCCCTAACTTTGAAATAGTAAAAAGCCATGACATTTTCAAATATTCTGGTTTTTATGAAGCAGCTCGTAGAGAATTCTATTTGATATATTCCAATATGGATATGTTCTAATAAAACTTTAATGCAGTTTTAAATCTGGTCTGCTGATCCTAGATCAAAAGATCTCTCTCTATTGGCCTTGGTGTCAAGATGCTCCTGAGAACTCTATATTTTATGACTTTTAAGCAGAACTGTGTTCTCTGGGATGCCACCCTGCGTGGCTGTCAGCACTGTCTGCAATTGTGTGCAGGAGACATTCTCCAGAGGGCAGAGATCCAGTGGGGAACAGGATGTGCACACCCAGGACCTGCCTTCCACCTGAGCCATGGGAGGTGCTGGGTTGTGCCTGCCTGAGAAGTCAAACCATTCCGGTATGCACACCCACAGCACAGCAAATTAACTGTATTTGCAACAAAATCTATCTGCAATTCTGCAGAGGCTTTTCCTGGTAAGAAAAGAAAAACAACCCTGGGACTGAACTATTTCTCAGACAGTAGATAATAACACTTTCATAGTGGCTACTATTTATATTTTAGCTTAGAAAACTCTTTGTTCAACAATTAATTCAGCTTTGACTTTGAGGGGCACCAGGTTGCTGAGGGGACTGGAGTAACTCCCCTGTGGAGCCAGGCTGGGAGAGCTGGGGCTGCTCAGCCTGGAGAGGAGAAGGTTGTGTGGAGAGCTCACAGCTCCTTCCAGGGTCTGAGGGGCTGCAGGGAACCAGAGAGGGACAATTCCTCAGGAACTGCAGTGCCAGGACACAGGGAATGGCTCCCAGTGCCAGAGGGCAGGGCTGGATGGGATCTTGGGAATTAGGAATTGTTCCCTGGCAGGGTGGGCAGGGCTGGCACAGGGTGCCCAGAGCAGCTGTGGCTGCCCTGGATCCCTGGCAGTGCCCAAGGCCAGGCTGGACATTGGGGTTGGAGCAGCCTGGGACAGTGGGAGGTGTCCCTGCCATGGCAGGGGTGGCACTGAGTGGGCTTTGAGGTCCCTTCCAAGTCAAACCATTCCATGATTCTATGATTCTGTGATATCCCACGTATGGCACTACCCAAAAGAAGAAAAAACAACAAACAAAACAATGCAGTTTCTGTTCAAAACAAATATCTTAATTCCCTTATTAATTTGTTTAGCTGGAAAGGGTGGTCCTGCTCAGTCTTCTTTTGGACTCATTAATTTTTAAATACCTCATCTGTCTTGGGGGAAACCAATTATTGGAATTATTTACGAACTATTTAATTAGCCAACTGTGTGAGAATAAGCTGGTGAGAATAACTGCAAGGAACCCCTATGGATGCCTATTAAATTTGTCTCTATATGGATGCATCTTCAAGCCCTGGTTCCCTTTGTGTCCTCAGGAAGAGCCTCTCCTCGTTGGGAGTGTTTCTGTTGTGCAGCATGTTGCTGCCTATTTTAGATGCTGACATTTCTGAGAGCAGTTGAGTTGGTATACTTGTACTAACAAACTGAGTTGGGGAAAGATTAATATTTTCCTGGCAAAGGTCAGTCGTGTGATAATGGCTTTTGCTTCCTCAATGCAACTTTTTAAGGAAGGTTACAGTAAATTGACCCAAGTCCTGTCTGTCAATCCTCTTTCAGCCACATGACATGTTTGCTCTTTGATAAACTGCTACAGTTCAGCATGCATTATACTCAGCTAGGAAAGAGCTGGAAGGAAAAAGCTTCTCACACAGACAGATTTAGACTCTTTGGTAATTTAGCCAAGGGATGATAAGCTTTATTTAGAAGAAGAGTCCCAAAAGTGCAGGTCAAGGTGGGTGTTTGTAGTTTGTGACTATCTCAGTGCAGAACATGAGAATAAATGGCTTGATATTAATACATTCAATATAGACATTGCTGAAAACTATTTTTTTTTCCACATTTTAAAATACTTTGAGTTTATCCTGTTTTCCAAATTCTCACTCGCTTTTACTAATTTTTTTTTCTACCGAGGGCCCTGATTCAAACTCTCTGATTCAAAAGTCTAAAACATCTTCTTCACAAAAGGGCTCCAGCGACCCTAAAAATAAACCTCTTGGGTTAATCCAGCAGTCCTTCTATATCCAACATCCTTTCCCAAACAGTGGCTGGGCAGAGGCACTCAGGAGAAGGCTGCAGGAACACTGAGCCCATAGAAAGCTGCACCCAGCCAATTACTCTATTCACTTCTCTCCACCTACGGATGGTGGGAGGTTTTGCTTGACTAACAGCTATCCTATCCACCTTGCCCCCCACACTTTTCATGAAGGGATAAAAAGGTGGGGAAATGCCCTATCCCTCCAGGCAGTCCTTGAGGAGGACAGCAGCAGCAGGGAAGGTGACCCTTGGCTCGCATCAGGAGGAGCTGATGCATCAGGAGGCTGCTGAGAGCAGCGAGCCATCCCCATCCAGCCCGGGGCCATTGCTGCATGGAAGGAGCAATGACTCAGCCAGGAACTCGGGCAGAGCTCCAAGGCACCTGCCAGGACCCAGCCTTTCCAAGTCACCCTCCAGCAGCTCAGCAAAGCTGAGCCTGCAACCCCAGCCCCCCTGGTTTTACACTCGGGCAGGAGCGCACAGGACACCACTGTTCAAAAGGACACTAACCTTCAACAATCACAGAGGTGAGCTTTCTTTGCCCTTTTCTACTGCCTGATACCCATCCTTTCCCTGAATCAGGAGGATTTATAGAATTCTATGGATTTCAGGAGAAAAAGGAAAGATGTCAGAAGAAAAAGAAAATAGAAAGGGACCAAGTGAATGTAAGAAAAATAAATCATCAATGCCTAAAACTTGTCATAGTCTGTGGGATGAGAAGCCAAGGGTTGAATGAGTAAAAACTCAATATTTCAATTTTTTTAGCATGTTCACATTTCAAAATTTGCTCTCACCTGGAAATAAAAACATCTATCTTTAGGAAACTTCTGATACAAAATCATTAAAAGGAAAAAAAAAAAAGTGGTATCTATTCTAAATTTAGACAAAGATTCAGTTTGAAAACTCCCAGATCACTGCCCATTCATTTAGATTCATTTATCATTTCTACTTTTGCCACTCCTGCCTGGGTGAGGAAGCCAACACAAAAGATGCACCAGAGCAGTTAGAAAAGCACAATACACAGATCATCACTGCAGCCTCAGAGCAAAGGCTGCTCTTTGCTGACCCAATCCTGCCTGGGAACTCATCAATCCAGCTGGAAAATCAAAGGGTGCTAAAACCAGACAGTCTCCTAATTAGTACAGAGTGCTAATCCCTTCCTCTGGAGTGTTAAAACTGCCTCACTGGTAGAAAGTCTGATCTAGGAAGTAAGATGGAAGTAAAATCTCTACAAGGAAACTTGTGATTAATGAATTAAAAATACAAAACCAAATCAATATTGATATTGTTTTGAATCATGTGATGTACAATATATTAAAACATCAGGAAAATCTATATGTGCATAAATATCAAAAAGACCCTTTGTAAAGGAAAAATATTATGGTTGCTATCTGCTATAATAATTGTATTGCATTTATAAGCAATTTCCATATGAAAATATTTTTCTCGTCCTACTTGTACTTTGAATTATTTTTAAATTGAATACAAGGCCTTCTGCAATCTTTTCTTATCTTCTATTAATATCACTGGGATTTAGATTATCAGGTAACACTAGAAATTGGAAAACTAATCAATTGGAACTTGGTGTATACCCAGATTCTGTTAGTTTTAGTATAAATGCTTCAGAGTATTAATGAAAAATGCTCACTCTTGAAGAGTAAAAATCCCTTCTTCCCTGTCAATAGTCCTGGTGATCTCCAGAAAAGCCTCCCAGCCTCTGCTGTGATCTTTTCTTGTGGTGAAAGCTGAGAGCTCAGGTTTTAATCAGCTCTGATTTCAGGGTGACCATGAACAATATTATTTGTGTATGTTTCCTCTTTGCATTTCCGTTCAGATTTTTACTGGATAATGAGAGCCATCATGGAAAGAGAACAGAATCCTGCACCTCTGTGATCATGCACTTCTTGGCATTTCAGTTTCTGCACCTTCTAATTTACTGTGATTACTTGGAGGAAGTACTGAGCTGCCAAAAAATGACCTGTATTTTCTTTTCAGAATTTGAACCCTCCAAAGACCTCATCTGCTGGACAGAGGTCTTGTCTGTCCACCACAAATTTGCCAACTCCACTAATTATTAAAGAACAAATACATTTTATTAACAGTCTTGTACAACTTGTGGAAGGGCTACAAAGCACAGAAAAGAGAACAGCAGTGAAAGGTGACAGTGGAGATTTCCTCAGCTCCTGATCATGACTAACAAACCCTGGAAAGGAGACACACCTGCTTTTTGCACAGCTAAAAGCTTTGTTATGTTTTGGTGTTTGGTTCCATTACAAACATCACACTGTGAACGATTCATGATGAAGGATCTAATTTAGTGGAAAAATAGTAATAAACCTCTCAGACACATATTTGCATAGCAAAACCCTGCAGGTAAAAACCCAAAGGGTGTTTTTTCAATCTGGACAGCTTTGGGTTTTTTTAATGAAGTGGACATTCCTTGGTCGCCTATGAGTAATTCAATTACCCAGTGTTCATATTTGGATTACTTCCCAGCAGTTTATTATTCCCCACTTTTGCTACACCAGGGAGAGAATCACTTGGAACAGGTGAGACATACCTATCCCAGCTGCTCCAGCTGAGATCTAGGATGTGAGAGAAGCAGCATTTGAGCAGCATTTTCTCTTGGGAGAGAATTTTTGGGTCAAAGCCTTTGCTAGCATAGAAATTTGAAAGGCATGACAGGAGCATATTAGGTTGGGTTAAGAACAGAGGGCTGCAAGTCACGTTAAAGATAACTGCAGAGCAACTGGGTAAGGAGAAAAGCAGCAAAGTAGGACAACAGAATATGTATGTACCTGAGACATGGGTAGATGTTTCCTGATTTTGTTTCTATATAATGCCCTCTCCCTGAGTGCTGGGGCAGCTCTCAGCACCACCAGCTACAACACAGACATGGAGCCATCAGAGAGTTTCCAAAAGAGGCCGTGGGGATGGTGCAGGGCCTGGGGCAGCGGCTGAGGGCTCTGGGCTGGCTCAGCTGAGCAGAGGAGCTGAGGGCAGAGCTCTGCTCTGGGCAGGGACAGCACCAGGGAGGCTGGAGCTGGGCCAGGGCAGGCTCAGGCTGGATTTCAGGGAAAGGTTCTGGTCCCCCAGAGGGGGCTGGCACTGCCCAGGCTCCCCAGGGAATGGTCCCGGCCCCATTAGAGGCTGCCGCAGCTGCAGGAGCGTTGGGACAGCGCTGCCAGGGATGCACAGGGGGATTGCTGGGGGGGCTGCAGGGACAGGGGCTGGACCAGCATCCCTGGGGACCCTTACACTCACCATATTCTGTGGTTCTGTGATAAGCAGACACATGGGCTTCTGCCTCTGTTCTTATAGTTTCTCATTTGTCTTCCATTGGGTTTTCCAGAATTCTTTGAGTATTACCTACACGCTGAGCTACAGATTAACCTCTCTCCCTTGGGGAGATAACCACAGCTCCTTCCTCTTAAAAGGACATACAAATCCTCTCCTAGGAAAGTTAAATGCAGTCTGAATCCAAGTCAAGGCAACATGGGGCATTTTAAAGTAAAATCAGGCTGCAGGCTTAAGGATGAAAATCCTTCAGAGAGCTTCAATCCAGCTGTTACTGAGCTTCTGCAAAAACAATACCACATCATAGTGCTTCTTACATAACTTTGGTATAATTACTAGGAATAAAGTATGAGCAAGTTATGGAAAAAGAGGAAGGAAATTTCCAGTGAAGTCCTCCAACATTCTTACTAAATTACTTGGTTTTTGTTCCTGGAAGGGTGTAAAATGATGTTTCAGAAACTTTTGTTCTGTCTTATAGGAATTAAATTATGAGGGCAATCTTAAAAAGCAATGCTACTTGTAAATAAGTTCATTTTGTTGAAAATAACCAACAGAAAAGCAGAAGATAATTAGCAAAGGATCGAATCATTGGCATTGCTTTAGTGTGTGTCATTAAAACACTGAACTGTTGCAATGTTTCTGGGCTACCTTTTTTGAGACTTTGTGGCAGCACAGTTTAAATGCCACTGCAGTAGTGACAGAGGGGAAGGTAGGGTTAATTACTGACCTCAGCTGTGCCATATAAGCATTCCCTGCTACCACACAACCCTTCCACCTCCAGATACACAAGGCACAGGAATTTAATGGTAGTGGCTGATCTAAAATTACTTTTAATTTGCTAGTTCTAGTGAAAATTAAAAAGCAAATAATTCTATGAATAAATTATTAAAAATTGTCATTACAGGATGCAGGGGAATGGGCAGAGAGCAGGGCTAGATGGGATATTGGGCATTAGGAATTGTTCCCTGGCAGGGTGGGCAGGGCTGGCACAGGGTGCCCAGAGCAGCTGTGGCTGCCCCTGGATCCCTGGCAGTGCCCAAGGCCAGGTTGGACATTGGGGCTGGAGCAGCCTGGGACAGTGGGAGGTGTCCCTGCCATGGCAGGGGTGGGGAAAAATGAGCTTTAAGGTCCCTTTCAAACCTAGGCCATTCTGTGATTCTGTGATTCAAGTACATCAGAAAGTTATTTTTGTAGTTACTCACACAATCTCATGCTTTCACGACAAACTGCCCCAAACAAGCTGCTCTCTCCCAAACAACACTGCTGAAATGTGGTGATTATTGGGAAAGGGGAGGCAGTGACTAATTGGATAGCAAACTCCAGAGTACTAAGGAGAAAAGAATCAAGCCACAGGAATAAATGTCAAATCCTACAGAAAGATTATGTTACTTACAGTAATTAAACAGAGCAGACAGGATTTGATTCTTGAAAGTTTCAGCTAAACCCTCTCTGCAACAGACTCTCTGAACTCTACAGAATGGAATTTATGAATCCTAAAAGGAAAAATGCCTGCTATGGATATGGCAGTATTGAATACACTTCTTCAGGGGGCCCAAGTATTCCAAACTGGGTATCTCAGATAATAAGAGATGAGTAGTAATCAAATGAAATTCCAGGTAGTCTAAGTATGAATGCATGGCAGAAACCTCTGCTAAGAGAAAGCCGAGGAAAATTACAGGAAAATTGACCACAGGGAGAAATGTAAACAGAAAACAGTTATTAATTATTATTTGTGGATATTTGGATGCCAAAAATAATCAATGCTTCCCTTAAAAAGAAGGAACTTTGGCCACAGATACGATGAAGTAAAGGCAAAAACAAGAAAGGAAAGCAAATAAAGTAATGAAAATAATATCAAATACATTTTTAAATATAAATAATAATTGGATAAATACTGACAAAAGACTAAACCTAGAGAACAACCAAATCCCAAGTAAAAACATGAACCCAGATTTTAGGAAAAGCACTGTGTCAGAGTGAAGGACTCTAAAGCCAAATGCCATAGCCTTCCTTCAGTAAACCTGGAAGTGCTTCCTCTGCAAATCAAGGCCAGGAAAGAGATTTATGATGACTCCACATGTACATCTAAAGAGCTATTCTAAAATAGAAGTATTTCTTTCTTTTATTTCTTAACTTCCTAGATATGGTTGAGGAAAATAAAGTGGAGCAAAGCAAAGAGAAAGGCTGTGCCTCTTTCCTGTGGCTTGAGGGACAGGGATGTATCTTCAAAAGGAGAGTGGTGAGCTTGGGAATCTTGAGGAACCTCAAGACACCAAGAAAACCGTTTGGAGTTTGCGTAATTCAGCCAGCCCTGCTCCCAGCCCAAGCTGCAAGGCTGCTCAGCAGGACTGGAACAAATGCCAGGATCCTTTGGACAAGGCAGCAATTTTTTTAAAATCTTTTAGCTCTCTTTTACGCAGAATTTCCCAAGGTACTTTAAGCTAATCTAGCAACACTAAACAAGACCAATTTTAAGTACTGGGGTTTTGGCAAGCTCATTTCAAAGAAGAGAAGTAAAGCAGCAATTGCTATCAGAGCTTTGCTTGGTGAAGACCTCTCCCTCAAGTGTCTCAAACATCAAAGGAATATTTTAGGGATTGGAATTTCTTAGCATGAAATGTCATGGAATGATAGGCCACTTTCCTCAGCAATGAATGGCAGCAGTAATCTACAGAATAATAAGCAACATTTACCAGGCCTAAGTAACTTACATTAAAAGTGTTGTCCCTAAAGGCAAAACAATTATATTTTTATCAGCAGCACTGTGTGACAAATGATGCAATATGAAAGTGTAAAACAACAGTATTGAAGTACTGGACTTCATTATCACAGTATTTCACCAGGTGAGAGCTACAGAAAATGGACTTGCTATTATTGGAGTATTTGGGGAACAGGTAAAATTAGGAGTATTGAAACTACACATAATAAAAAACAAAATAAAACAAAACAAAACAAACAGTCCCCAAACAACCAATGAAAACAAAACAAACAAACAAACAAATAAACAAAAATCTAAATTCCTTCTCTGTTTACCAGAGGTAGCCTGAACAATTTCCATACTTTAAATACTCTAAAATGTTACCAAAACACATTATAATTTTTTTAGTTGTACGTTTTAGTGATTCATTGCTTCTCAGGTATCCTCTGGCAGCTGCAGCACATTTCAGTTTTATGGGATCACTGACTGATACGCCTGCAAATTTGCTCTGCAGAAGAATTTATGCACAGCTTCAGTGACAATTGATAAAATACTGTAATTCCTTCAGATCATATTTTGATGCCACAGTCACTTACACCTGAGAATGCCAGGTAAATTACTCAGCAGCTGAAACATTTACCCAGGGACTGATAATAGAGCAGCTTGCAATCAGAAGATTAATTAATTGGCCATTGACACAACTCTGTGAGACCAGGCTGGTACCAGCTGCATTGTGCAGGTGATGAATGACAGCTGCCAATCACCCAGGAGTCCATCCCAGGGTCAGGGAAGAAAGGAAGAAATTCCATTTACAACAGATTGCATTGCCAATGTCAAATCTTTAGAAACAAATCAAATGGAAGGAACATTAATTATTCATTGGGATGAAGGTTTGTGAAGTCCCACAAAGAGCCCCACTTGGTTTAGGAGGAGGAGGAATGACAAATGTTGGAAAGATAGAAGAGGACAGAGCACAATATAACTCAGCAATATTAATTAATAATTCAGCTATGGTTTATATTTAATAGGTTATAAAGCCATTTGGGGTTAATAAACTGACTGACCTTCAACTTTGCAGTGCAGTAGGCACAAGATGTATTGCTATTTAAAGAGGGAATGCTCCAACACTGCCTTGGAAAATGAACATGTTATTTGGTAACAGTGATTCAGTTTATTGCACGTTATTCCCCACATGGAAAAGTGGATAATTAAATAACTATTAAAGCCTGTGTATGCAATCCATTGTAAAAGAAATCAATATTTGTCTTTCCCTGAGTTCAGGAGATGATCACCTCAGAGAAATCCATTTTTTTTTTCCTAAGCAGGTCTCCCAGTAGTAGCAGGTATTGCATTTCAGTCTTAAAATCTGCTGTCAGAACAGCTAGGGGAACCATGGCACTCACAAAATTATACCAAGAGTGTACGGAGACCCATCTGCATGCAAAACTCATTGAAAGTCAGAAATTCTAAGCCCTTAAAGGGAAACGGCTGCAAATCCTGAACTTGCACAAGCAAATACACCCAAGGAGGTGGTTTTGGCAGTGATGCTGCAAAGCCAGTGCTTTGAAGTCCTTGGAATCCACAGGCACTTTGCAGAGTGGCTGGATGCAAACCTCAAATCTGGGCTCAAAACCCTCATTTTTCTGTTGTTCTGATGTGTAATAGAGTCAAATTTAGCCCCACCAGCTGTGAAGTCAGAAGTTTTGTTGGTCGATTGCTGGTCTGGTTGAAAATTATTCCCCAAGCACCAAGATTTCTCCATATTGAGGCATCTCTAGAAATGTTGGAGCCTGAAAATCCAGAAAGTCAGGGGCACTGAGAGCAGCACCGGACCCGATGGGCAACTCCTGGAGTGAGGGGGCTGTCCCATGTCAACAGGTCCCTGCCTTCAGGAGCGACGCAGATTGTATAAAAACCCATCTGGGGACATTGGGGAGTACTTAAAGGAAGAGTAATAATACCAAACATTATCATTCAACTCTTTAAGTGACACTGGGTACCTGAAAGCACAGTTATTTACCTTGTGTGCATCCATGTGCGCTCTGCCTTGGTGTTGCATTTCTGCTAAACCAATTCCTGTGCTCATTTAAAAGTGTCCCTTTGCACTGCAAAAACTGAATCTTAGAAGAACATTCTACCCCATTGTGCTGATTGGTATTTTAAGCTCAACATATAGACTCCCTAAATTGTAAAATGCTAACCAGACCACATAAACACTGCAGACATCATATTTTCTTTATTCTATATGTGCTGTTCTGTCTCAGTGGGCTCTGCAGTATCTTGATGCATAATAATCTATTTTAAAACACATTGACTTATTTGTCTTATCCTATAAACACACACTCTTGAGTCTATTACTATAAATTATATACTAGTTTAATGTGTAGATTTCTTACTTTTCTCCAGTTAAATTTATTTCAATAAAAACTATGAAGCTCAATGAGACATAAGACATTAATCTACATTAAATAAACATGCAAGAAATTAAAGATTTATTACTAACCAACCGGATTTCCAGTTAAGGAATCACCACAGACTTGTTATCCATCGACTGTGCTTCCTTGAAATACTAAATTAAGTGGTTAATTTAAAAAGCAAGCAAAAAGAATTAATGCTCCAGCAAAATTTCTAACATGCTGTTCAGAACAAGGTTAATCTATATACAGCTGACTTCTATTATTTTAACAAAAATTTTGCATCTTTGCAAAATACAAGAGTAAGTTTATGATTAAATACTTCTGGTTTCCTGTTTCAAGAACTAGAAATAAAATTGAGCCCTTGCCCAGAGAAGTGGCACTACTGAATTTAAAGAGAAGAAATGAATCTATTTGTCTTCTCTGCATATTAATTGAAACAAGTGAAGTACAAAGAAATGATGATGAGGTACAAAGGAATTTTTCATCCCAGAGCAAGCCAGGTGTATTTCTGCAGAGACACAAGTAGGTAAAGCATATGGTCTTATAACCAAATACATGGAGCTCCAGCAGTCAATGAAAATACTCATATATCAAGCAAATCTGGTGTGTGCAATGTGGACTGAATGAGAATATTTGTCTTCAAGTCCTGTGGAATCAGTCCCATTTGCTGTTAGCCTCATCAGAGAGTACTGCTAGTATGTGCACGATGAATATCTTGCAATAAAAATTATTTTTTCTTTCTTGCTATCTAAAAAAAAAAAAGAAAAGAAAATAAAAGAAAAGGAAAAAAGAAAAGCAGTTTATAGGAGTTGTTTTCTTGGTTTGAATGCATAGGTTGTGTTGCAGCAAAAATGTTAATTGATTTATTATCAGAGCTAAAATATGTAAGAGAGGCACTGTGTCTTGGCTAGACCTAGATAATTTTTAGCTGTTAATCATGCAGTCTTATTTACACAGGAAGGTGTTATATTTCTTGATATAGATACAGATATATAGATATAGATATTTACACAATAAATATGGTATTAAAAATGTTAAGCAGGAACAACGCACAATGAAACAAATGTATATTCATAACAGAGCAGAGGTTGTGTCTACTGAAATGCAATTCCCATGATCCACAAATAAGGGATACTTAAACCCTTGGATTTATTGAGGGACTATGTGCCCGACTCAAAATTAGGATGTCAGACTTGAAGCCATCCCTTCCATCACAAGTCCATCACCCTGCATTTCTAGAGCTCCTTGCAGAGGATGTAGCTTGAGGAAGAGGCTCAAGGTGTTAGTTAAGATCAAAGGCAAATATAAATTGTCAGCCAGAGCTCAAGAGAGGGAAAAGGGCAGGAATATTATTGGAAGATGACAAGGAAAGTCCTGCAGAGGCTTTCAGAGTGGGTTCTGCAGAGATGCTCCACATCCCTTTTGTCACCCTTCGCAATGCAGCAAATTTCCTTTACAACACAGCTTCTGTTTCACTGCTGTTATGAAGGGAAATAAGAGTGATTTAGGCTTTTTTTTTCATCTAAGGGAACATTTTTTTAAGTTCTTTTACAACTAGTGACAAGTAGGATTTTTTTTTTCCCAAAAATTTTATTTTAGTGGCTTACAGGAAGGCCAGTGGGTTTGTTTGTCCTTCCACATTTTCCTAGAAATGATAGAAACTACCAAAAGTGACTCTTGCACTATGGGTTCTTTGTTCAGGCCCAGAACTCAACTCACTCTTGGTTCATGCAGGAGATGTACCAGAATAAAAGGTGTTTTAAAGAGTTTAACTCACAATTGCCAGCAGGAATGGGGTGAGCAGGTTAGAGCAGCGACTGGGCTGTTCCATCACATGTCCAGATCCATATCAAGGTGTCAGAGATCATTTACATCTCAGAGGAATGGCCCCTCAGAGTTGTGTATTTCTGTGTTTCAGCATTACCACTCCCACACTCACTGTGTTTAGAGATCCTTTAGCCCAGTCCTGTCCCTGACTGCATGACTTACGGGCACATGTTCAGGAAGGAGCAGAAATAATTTTAAGCTGTTTGCCTCCATTATTTACTTGGTGAATTAGCTCCTGGTGGTGACTCTGGTTTTAGGCTTCCCAACTCTTGATGCCATCTCAAGGATTTCTGGTCTTTAGCTGCATTTTATGCAAAGGTTGTTTCTATAGGACAATTCTTTTTCCTCTGGGACAATCTTTCTTTTCTTCAGTCCCAGTTTGAAAAATTTACACCAGTTGTTTAGTAGGGCCATTTTTCCAGCTTATATATGAACACTTGTGAGGCAATGTGTGTTTGCTTGATTGAAAATAACCAAAAAGTATAACTACAAATTATTTAGTTATGTCTTGAGAAAATCCAATTTTCATTGTCATATATGCATGAGAACACACAATGAAAAACGTGGTCCTGAAACTTATTATGCAAAATACAATCCATAGCTCTAAAAGTGTGTCCTAGCAGCATTTATGAATATATTCCATACTTGTTCCCTCCCCTTTCAGAGTTAATGCTTGCACAGTTTGCTTGTTTATCATTGTCTTAGGTTGCAAGGCAAGATGTAACCATAAGTATGCATTCTATTGCCATCTGTTGAAACCAGGTGGGGCAGTGTTCTTTATCTCTTCCACAACCCATCCTTCTTCCAGGATCGTCTGTTAATGGGCCATTGAGCTCCACTGCATGACTGATAAAATTACATCATCCCATTGGGGATGCTCCAGCCAGGGGGAGGAGCCAAGGCTTTCCTACCTAGATAAAATCTGAAATTTAGAACTCCACAAGCAGCCTGTTTCCACTGGATTGCCAGAGGAAGACCAGACTCATCTACTGGGCCTTTGGAGGAAAAGTGCACCTTCTACAGGAGCACTGCTTCAACAGAACCACATCTGTCACTGCAGGAGGATGCAGCCACCATTGAATGGGACTGCTACCAACACCCTGACTGACTGGCAGGGTGTCAGCTTGGATTCTATCAGTTGTACTACTGCATTTGATTTTTTAAACGTTCCTATTAAGTTGTAGGCTTTTTTATTTATACATATTAGTAAAAAACTGTTATTCCTATTCTCATATCTTTGCCTGAGAGCCCCTTAATTTCATAATTATAATAATTCAGAGGGAAGGGGTTTACATTTTCCATTCCAAGAGAGGCTCCTGCCTTCCTTAGCAGACACCTGTCTTTCAAACCAAGACAATTATTCACAAATTCAGCTACTGGCTGGCTGAGGATTTTGGGGACTGGTAAACCCTCTAAAACTTTGTACTCTTATTCAGCAGCTTTATCAATACAACTACTTTTGTTTTGTATGAAAACCTGTGTGAGGGCAGGGGGAGCAGTGCAGTTATCCTATAATTTATGTTAAAGCAGACTATTCCTGCCTACACACACACACAGAGCTCCTGCTTCCCATCCTCTGCTCTCCCTGATGTCCCAGAACACCCTTGGCCAAATGGTGAAATTCCCTCCTCAGAAGGTGAAAGGTAGGAAATCAAATGCCAGCTCAGATATCCCTTATGGATCTCTGCAAACAGAGAAAGAGGATGCCAAGGATCCACTCAAGAGTGTAAGGAGCATGTTCCTGTTAATGTCTCAGCAAAGCTCGCCCAGAGATTCCCTTGGGATGGACACACTTCAGAGCAGCACTTTAAAAGTGCTCTTAAGGTCACATAGGAGCTTCCTGAAAGCAGGAACTTAAACCAGCCCCCATCACAGCTCTCAAAGGTTATGAAGGCACTGCCTGACACATGGTGAAGACATAATGATTTATAACATATGAATTCCTAGTGGAGTCTCAATACATTCCTCTCACAGTTCCTGTCAAAAAAGTTTCTTCTCAGATAATTAGATTGAGATTGGGAATCAATTTTACACATAAAATATCTCTAAGAGATGTTATCAATAAAACATACTGTTCTGGTAAATGTTGATTTGACCTTTGAAAGTTTGTATACTTTTCTGTGTCTTTGATATAGTTACAATCTTATTCAACTCTTTTCTCCTAAAAATATTATTTTACATGTGTTTAGCAAGCACTTTTTGGCTCCCTTTTCCTAAATTTTAATGGGAATTACCCTAGATTTGTATGATATTTTATCAGTTTTAAACTCCTTAAAATGAGAATACCACATTTATGTCCTCCAACACCTGCCTTCCACCTTGCTTCTGAGTAAGAGTTTGGAGTAAGATTGTTTATGAACACAAATGATTCAGAGGTCAAAAAAACCAGACATACAAAATCCAGAATGGTGTTTCTGTCAAATTTGAACACAATCTTGTAAGCTTTGTATACCAAAATTTACTCACGTGAGTATTCAGGTGCAATTTCCAGAATCTACACCTGAATATGTTTATGTGCAGGTAGAGACTTGTAAAAAAGTGCTACTTGGTTAATTAAAGCTATTTTAGCATTAATTCCTTGCTATCACATTGGAACAATCAGTTTTCAGAAGTTGCCAGCATTTAATCTGGCTTTGAAAGCCTAACCAAAAGAGTATTGTGACACTTCTGTCAATTAAGACACATAGTACAATTTTGAAGTCCATTCATGTCAACTCTCATTCAACAGGTATTTTATTATGGCCAGAGTCAGCATCCAGTCCTGCTCACTGAATTTTTTTTCTTCCATTCCCTCAAATCACTCTTCTAAAAATTGTGCAGTTGTTTGGAATAAAACCTGCAAGCTTTAAAGGAGATCCTGGGAGTTGCTGTTATTTTAATGCATCAAGTGGATGACACTAAATGCTGCATTAACACCGGCCAGAGGGATTGTTGCCCACAGGAGAGGTTAACAGTGTCCTGGGCAGCAGGAATGACACTGGTGAAACACTGAGAAACATCATCTCACAGGTATCTCCAAGCACTGCACTGCTAATGACTAATACTTTGATTTTGCATTTATGGCTCTTACCCCACCTGCAGAGCTGCCCCAGCCCTGGGCCAGCACAGCAAGGAGCTGGAGCTGCTGGGAGAGCCCAGAGGAGGCTCCAGGATGAGCAGAGCATGGAGCAGCTCTGCTGGGAGGAAAGGCTGGCACAGCTGGCATTGTTCACCTGCAGAGGAGAAGCTTTGGGCTGAGCTCAGGGTGGCCTTGCAGGGCCTGGAGGAGCTGCAGGAAAGATGGAGAGAGACAATTGGCAAGGGCTGGAGGGACAGGACACAGGGAATGGCTCCCAGTACCAGAGGGCAGGGCTGGATGGGATCTTGGGAATTAGGAATTGTTCCCTGGCAGGGTGGGCAGGGCTGGCACAGGGTGCCCAGAGCAGCTGTGGCTGCCCCTGGATCCCTGGCAGTGCCCAAGGCCAGGTTGGACATTGGGACAGTGGGAGGTGTCCCTGCCAGGGCAGGGCTTTGGGTGGGCTTTAAGGTTCTCAACTAACCTGTTCAGGTTCATTTTACAGCAGTTTAAATGTTACTTTTTACCTGTTGAAATACTGGACTGATTTTCCTCATCTGGCATTATTTACGTCTCTGTCTTTCTTTTTTTCTTCTTTCTGTATTAGAAGATTCCTGAAATTTTACCTTTTAACCAGATACAGAAGTGGAGCTCCAAGAAAACACTTTCTTCAGCTCATCCTTTAGATCCAATGACTACTTTTGTATTTTCTTGTGATTTTCTAGAATGTCTGAAATTTGCTTGCTTTTTGTGGGGACACAGAATTCTGCAAAGTAATGACACATTTCTTCATATTTTCAAATAAAACATCTAGCATTATGAATGGATCACAATAATTCATATATTTCACCATCTTCATGAAAATTTACATTACAAAATAAAAAAAAATTGAGAGCACAGTAATAAAACATTTTTCCCATCTTAAGAAGTAATCAACATTTAACACTTCACATAGAAAGGAATTTTTAAACAATATTCTACTTCTTAGAAAATAACTGTAAAAATTATTTCCAACAATGAAAGATTACCTATTGTGAAATATTAATGAATAATTTAATACTGTAACCCATTAAAATACATGACAAAGTTCCCACTAACTTCATCTGAAGCTGGATTTTGTCCTTTGCTAACAAAGCTCTAGGAGAAGGTTGTTACATCAAATAGATATTATTGATTTTATCTTATCAGTTTTATCACTTTGTATTGCTCAAATGAAGACAAAATTCTAACTCTGGTCAAGGGAAATGGAAAGCTGATGGGGTCAGCTGTTAATTCCCACCCTGCCTGTGAGTATCATACAATGAAAACAACAGAATCAAACTTTATTTTCCCAGCAGGTTTACATACAGAAGTCTACAGAGGGTGGACAGTCAGACCTTCACAAAAAGATCCTTTGAACACAATGCTTGAATGGATATTCTGATATTTGCAGTTTGTAAACAATTGAATACCAATCTGAGTTTTGCAGATGCAGAATCTTGCACTGGAAAAATGATTGATTAAAAAACTGGACCACTGGTTTTTTGTGCTGTAGAGTTTGTTCTCAAACGATTCCTTTGAGACTTGAAATCTTGGGCTGGTTTAATCTTTGCTGTGCTTATGTGCACAACCACAGACTCTGAGCCATTCCAGGGTTACCCCAGTACCTCTGAATGTTGAAAGTTAATAAATTTGTGTTCTACTAACACCACTAGGGCTCACAGTGTAAGAAATGATGGCATTAAGAGGATGCTCAGCCTCTCAGCCATGTATAACCCGGCTAAATCCAGCAGTGTGCTGCTGTCACCATCTATTGGTTGGCTCTGGGTGTGTCAAAACAAAATCATTTCCAGAACAGAGCTAAAGCTAATTAGCAAAACTAACAAACACAACAGAAGAATTAACAAGAAACACTGACTTAAGACTCTCAAATTCAAGTCATGAATTGAGAGTGATTTAAAAGTCCATTTCAGAGTATGCACAGGAATGAGCAAGAAATGTGTCCAGCTCTTTGTGCTTATCAGGAGGGAGATTATTGCACAAGAGCTGAACCATCTGAGAGAGAAATGGATCCTTAATCTGGTAACATAAATAAACTCATTTCTGACAATCCATTTCAAGGACTTAATCTAAATTGCCAAGGTAATTAGCCTTGTTTACTGAGGCTTGCCCTATTAACTTTATCTGGCATTTTAAGAAGGCAAAATATTTCTAATATCAGGGAATACATAATCACAGTAAATACATTTGCCCCCTCACTCTGAGCTGCTGTTTGATGCTGAAGCTATAATAGAGAAAAGAATAAGTTGTGTGTCAAGATGAAAACATCACCAGGGAAGACCAAGAAGTCTGTGGTCCAGTTCAAGCAAGCAGCATTTTGTAAGGATCAGCAGCATCCAGCATGGCCAGGACACTGAGACAACCTGGGCAGGATTTGCCTGAGCAGGATGGATGGATGTGGGATGCTGTTTGCACTGTCTGCACCGTGCAGCCTGGCAAATACTGAGCAGCCAGTTCTGAAGGAGTGCAGGCTACTCTTAATATATGTGACAGCAAATACTGCACTTGGCAGGGAATTCAGTAGGGTGCTTTCCAAGCTTAAAAGGGCTTTCTGGGACTGTTTCTGACCCCATTCAATTCAATTCTTTGTAGCATGGCTTCCTTCCAGGAGTTTCAACATGCCATTCATTCAGGGAAATGCACTTTAAGTCAATGGTAGGTTTGCTTGCATAAGAAGTATGAGCTCTGTCTCTAGTACCCATTAATCTTGGGAAGTCAGCTTGTGTGCAATCTATTTTAAAACTACTTTCCAATAGTCTTCTTGCATAGTGCACACACAGGAGGGATGATATTTTGTGAGAACTCTGAATCTGGGTTCCTAGTGAGAGGGTTGCTTTGTGTTTTGTTGTTTTATTTTTTTTCCCTTATAAAACTCAGAATTATATTGATGGGAAATTGTACAGTTTTCATCTTAACTTTTTAAATTAATTTGCTACACAAACATTTATATAAACACTGTTAAATTGTAATTTTAAATTAATCAGATACAGGCAAGAATTAATAGTCTCATCAATTGCCAATGTATAAAGAATCGAAAATTTTCTGGTTATTGCAGTTTGCTTTGATTTAGAATTTATAAAGGGTTTTCTGTCTCTAAAGGACATTATACCAGAGAACACCTGAGTGAGCAGGAAAGCAGCACGGGAGAGGAAAGTGAGATTTCAAGAGAACACAATGCATATGCCCATCACTTCTTTCCATTCATCCCGGAATGTTCTGCTGAATCAGGGTCTGACTGCACACAGAACACCGGGGTAACAAAGGGCAGGAAACTCCATCACAATGACTTGCTCCTGAACACCCCAGGAATGGAAATCATTCTAAATAAAGAGCTGGAGCAGGATGAGCTTAGTGAGCTGTAACAACTAGGATCGTTCATGGGGAAGCAGATTCTCTGTGTGAAGAAGTTGTCAGACTCTGGCCCAAAGAGTTCGGCCCCTTTTCATTCCCAAAGGCTGAGACCGAGCACCTCCCATTCCCACCGAGCTCTTGGAAACGCCACTGCCCCAGGAGCCGGGCTCCAGCCAGGGGAGGGACCTGCAATCTCACCCAAACAATGAACCAAAGTCTGCGCGCTCACAGATCATTCCTGAGCAGCAAACAGGGCTGGATTTGTCATGAAGGAGCATTCACTCGGAATCATTCACTCCGCTTGCACTTGAAACAAACCTTCTCTTTGTGTTATTGTAATGCTCCCTAATTACTTATGACTGACCAATTATTTAAGTGTTAATACTATATATAGTCAATCTGCCTGCCGTTGGTGTCACACAAGGACTCTCATTTTATGTACTGCCCTTCTCCATTTCCCTTAAATGATGCCAAGTAAATTAACATCAAGATTTCTGCCTGTTAGTTTGCTCAGACATGTCTTTTTAGATATCTTTTAAACCAGTGCTGACATTTTAATGGGATATAATTATCATAATGAGAAACCCATTATAGAGATGAGATTGAGGTCATATTGGGAAAACATTTTCCCCATTAGTTATGGTATGCACTGAAGTCTGTTGTTTGAAAGAGACAAAAATTTCTACAAACCAAAATAATTATTAAATATTTATGCAAGTAAAACTAAGTCTAGTGTGGAAGCATTTCTGTTTAGCAATCAGATCTGAGGCAAAACATTTGATATGTATATTCACAGTGGCTTTGAGAAACTCCTAATGCAGTTCGGCAGGTATTCAGTCCTGACAGGAAAAATGGAAGAGCTCTGAATTCCCCTTTTAATCTATCCTGGGTTCTATTTTGTACATCTGTCAAACCATATAACATTTCTTATGTAATGCAGGCCTATAGAAAGCATTTTTTATTTCCAGCTGGCACATTTCGGCACTCAAACATTCAGCCATAATTTAGTTATTTCTTCCCGACATGTGGATTGTTTATTTACTTTACAAACTTGCACAGAAAATGCAACTGTACACTAAACCATTAGTATTCTGTTGGGAAGAGTTGTGTTTTGTGTTGGAGGCAGTTCACATTAAACTCAAGGTCTTAATACTCCTTTGAGGCTTCTGAAGCCCCATGGCAACTCTTGAAAAGACTTTTATTTCTTCAGCATATGTAAATTGGATAGGGTGAAGTCAATGTGATTTAAAGCTAACATCTCTTCAAGAACTCAGATGAGACAAAGGTTTTATTAAATGAAATAATGGAGGAAATTGAAGTTCCACATTTCAATGTAATATGGTCATCATGATGGAAAATAATATTTAATGAAATTAAAAGTGCAGGCCTGAAATTTACATCACTCTTAATTTACATCTATGCTTTTCATTTAATTTATGACATGCCCCACTCCTTCTAGGGGAATTACAACATGAGATCTATTGGATATAGGAATATTAACAAGAGTGCATTGGGGGTCACACAAAGATTTAGGCAACAATCTTTTTACTATATTAATAAGGCAGAGATAGTAGCAAATTAAAAAAGAAGAGTTAAAGTTTGTACCTCACACAGATCCTTGCCTATGCTTATAATCAAGTGCAACATTTATATTCACAAACCCTATATTGTTACTTGAGAAGGCTCAGAAGAGAAAAATACATAGGTTTCATAAAGTTTAATCTGAAAAATAGACTTGGCTTCAAATTATTTCTGTTTCACAAATGAGTCCACTTAACATTTCCTACAATATCTAATTTAAATGGCACTACATTAGGGCTTAATAAGGTGTTCCTGTTGAGGTGAAGCAGGTGAAGAAACAGGAATGACCTTTGCTGGGGTTTCACAGAGATGTTTATTTCAGCTATGCACGTGCCCAGTCCCAGAGTTCCGAGGCAAAGGCAAAGGCTTGGGGCTTTGGGTGAGGTACATGGGATGAGCAGGGCGGGGAAAGAAGTATCAGAGACCAATTACCAGGGGACATAGGGGTGTCACAAGGGTGGGGTTAGAACATAGGGGTCAACAGGGAAGCAGGGTGGGAGTGCCTTTCAAGGTCTCCACACCGCAGATCCAAGGGCTGATCTATGACCTGTACCAGGTTATTTGTGCCACAAAATTCTGCCATCTTGTTCATTCAGAATTAATTGTTCAGAGTCCAGAATACTGCATTATGTGATAAAGTGTTTTAGTTTTCCAAGTGGAAAAATCTAGAGAAGAGGGGGGAAAGAAACAAGCAAAACTTGTTTACAGATATGTCAGCATTAATTAATAATTTCCAAGGGAGGCAGGAGCACTGACCGTACAGCCACTACAAATGTCAGACAAAGAAGTTTCATTCTTGGGGTCTTTTAGCCTGTAAGAGGTACCAACACAAAGCACTGGATCAGAGGGTTTAAGAACTCCAGTGTATGCCATTTTAACCCTCCCATAACATTTTTGCATCTCTATTCTATGGAAAATTTCAGTGAAATGGAGAAAATTGCATATAAAGGTTCCTTCTTACACATTCTCCCCCTCATCTAGTAAGATATCAAACTATGGATCTCAGCACCAAATCTATCAATACAAATTTGGAATGCTGGAGCAGCTTTAAAGAACATGGCCTTCAATAGTTAATTCATAAGAACAGCATTTATATTTACTTTTAGTTGAGATTTTATTTAAGAAGTAGGAAGTAGAACCTGGTGCAGAACATTGGGATTTAAAAAAACCTCCCAGGATGAACTAGAGCTTGTTCACTAAGAGGGACGCTGCTTCAAGTTTAAAGTGTCTTTTTTGATGCACATGAACTACCCTTGTCATGATCATATAAATCATGGAAAACAGGGCTTAGAGTAACTTAAAATATATCCTGCCTTTTCAAGAATCAAATCAGTCCACTTGAATTCTTTGGATCATCTTTCTGAGGACCACCAGTGGCAGGGTTTGTATTCTGAGAATGTTTCAGTGTGTGATATTAATTCAAATTTGCATTTACCCCATTGTTTTTGTCCTTCATATTGGACAAAACAGGTTCAGATTTATCTCTTTTTGCATCAGTTACTGACAAATCATAGCAGGAATTTATCTTAGAAGTTAAATTTATCCTTCCAAAATGGCAACCACTTTTCCCATCTGTTGAGACTGAAGAAAATAACTCTTGTGATTATTTTTAATTTTAAAATTTTATTTTATTGTTTCTTTTTATTCCCTGCATAGATTTGGATTAGCTAGAATGAAACAAGTTCATTCTGTCTCTTAACTTCCCATGGACAAAGGAGCAAGTACAGATTATTTGCAGCAGGTCACATTTCAAAATAATGTTTGTGCCTCATACTTGAATGGCACAGGAGGACAGATTGTTTGGAACAGTGGGAGAAATCAAATCAATTGGTTAATTGTTCCTAATATAGAAAGGAATAGACTTGGCTCAGCTCTTCACAACTGGTTCAGAAAACGAATGGAAGCAAGCCCAAGAGTACAGCTGCTTACAAAGTGGGATGAAAATATCACAGAAGCACAGAATTATTTGGGTTGGAAGGGACTTTAAAGCCCACCCAGTTGCACCTTGCCATGGGCAGGGCCACCTTCCACTGTCCCAGGCTGCTCCAACCCCAGTGTCCAACCTGGCCTTGGGCACTGCCAGGGATCCAGGGGCAGCCACAGCTGCTCTGGGCAAACACAGAAAATATATAAAATATATGCAATAGTTTTGTAAACCAGTCACAGTCTAAATGATGATCCTGAGCCTTCACACAGATAAGAAGAAATGGAAAAAATCCAGCACTCTGACAACACCAGGACTTAAAAGTATAACATTTTCCTCTACAAAGCAATACTCATTATGGAGTGTGCAATATATTTTTTTTACGTTATGACTATTTCTTAAATCTTTTTTAAAGCTTGCATATCAGTTCCTATTTAAAATGGAAGTGGATATATTTTAATTAAACACTCCTTAAATTATGGAGCATGAAGCCCCTTGTAGAATATGCAAATTTTCTTTTTTTTTTTTT
>VXBI01006641.1:1122469-1147248 GCA_013397375.1 Toxostoma redivivum
CTTTTTTTTTTTTTAGTTGGTTGGTTGGTTGGTCTTGAATATTAAACAATTGTGGGTTCACTTAAGGATTGTATACAGTGGCCAAATTGTGCAGTTTTTAAATTTAAAAAAAATTCCGTTTTCAAAACAGCAGAAAGTTGCAACTTTCTATTCCAACCACAATCCTCTTATTCCATTCTTCTACAATTCAGTTTATTTTGCGGGCTTAGTAAGTCATTCCTGTGTGTGCTGGCTGCAGTCACTTTGTCTGACATCTACATTATTTCCCCTTAAACTTTAATGCATGATGGTTGAGGAAAAGTGTGAAGAGTACCAAGAGCACAGAGAAATAGAAACACATATTTGAAGACAGTTAAAGAGATTATTTCCTTATCATGACAGTGAAATGGCATTATGCATTGTACATTATTATCATTCTGCAAGTTCAGAATGCCATCTTTCCCCTCCCCAGGGCACATGTATTTTACACTGATTTCTGGTTCCCGTATCCCAACACACTGAATTTCAACACTAAAAAAAAGATCAACACTATGCTTGTGAGGTGGTGTGATTTTCTGGGAGTTGCTGAGTATTACATGTGCATGGCTGAGGTAAATCTGACTGCTTACCTACAGACATGAGGGTGTTTTGATAAAACAATCTTCTTCAAAGTGCACTGTCCTTACATAATGAATTTTTTACTATTGTTTATATTGATCCCTTGGCCATTTCACCATCTGACTACGAATACTTCTTTCCCAGAGCCACAACACTTAAATATTTAATAGAACAAAAAGAGTTGTCCTGTTAAGTTTGTTCAGCCACCTACTGACAGAATTCTGCTCTGCTGTGCAGATCAAAGGGAAAACAAGAGTAAATTCCAGAATCCCTGAACCACTGAGGCTGGAAAAGCCCTCCCAGCCCATGGAGTCCCANAGAGGGCCCAGAACAGGACAGAGCCCTCGAGGTTCCCCAGCCGTGCCCCCAGTACAGGGGGCCCTGGTCCTTCAGGCCACACCATGGCTGGGACAGGCCACATGTCACTGGCCACCTTGGCCATCTGGCCACATGCTGGTCTGTCAGCCGCTCGTGTCCAGCCCTCGTCACCAGCACCCCCAGGCCTTTCCCACCAGCAGCTTTTCAGCCCCTCTGCCTCGGCCTGGAGCACTCACGGAGTTGTTGTGACCCCAGGGGAGGACCTGGCACTTGTCCCTGTTGTCCCTCACACCACTGGCATCATCCCATGGATCCATCCTGTCCAGATCCCTCTGCAGACTTCCTGCCCTGCAGCAGGTCCACACTCCATACTTCAGGAATGCTTCACAATGCCATGCCAAGGCTGTCTTTTCAGTTTCCTTTTTGCAACTTCACTTCTTTGCCTTCACCCATGTCTGGGAACAGCAGGCTGATATCCCACACCTGCCATCCAGACAGGAATGAGCAGGACATGAAGGATTACCATGAAATTCTCACCATAAAGTCAATAGTCTAAGCCTTGAGCAAGGCCAGTATTGAAGTGTTGCTTGTAGATTTATGCCTTCATCCAGCTGAAATAATAGTTTTCTGAGGCTGAGAGAAATTACAGAACTTCATTAAAGCTTCCATCATGGATAAATTTTTCAATGAACACTGAGTTCTTGATGGATGACGCTGTGCACTTAAGTGCACTGTCTGATTTAAAGTTCAAATCTTTTGTAGTACAGTCCATGAAGATAAAATATTTCATGCCACTGTGTTTTGGGCTCTATATTTTTGACAATATGTTTCATGCCTCATTTGCCACCAAAGTAATGAGATTTTAGTCAATGTGCAAAGACTGACTTCACATTTTTCATGGCAAAAACCCAGAAGGGTTATTTTTCTAGTGTACTAGTGTACTGCTAGTTCATTGAAGACCTGAAGTATATGTGGACCTTGAGGCAACCAAAGTGTAAAACACTGACTTCACAATACAGAGAAGACAAGAAGCAAAATGATTGGAGCTGCCCATTGGTTCCAAGGACATGGTGTCCCATTTATATTTTTTCCAAAATATAAAGGTGCATGATACAATAGAAATCTTATCAGAAAACCACTTCTTGTATATCCAGATATAAAAACATAAATCATGGACCATTTGTTAAGTGTTAAATTATTTTTCTCTCCCAACTCTAATTCTGCTTTCCCTAAGACATATGGGAAAATATGGACTGTGAAACAACCCAGAAAGCATTCATCATTGATAATGATTTTCCTCCTTTTTCATAGAATAAATTATACTTAAAACAAAATCCTTGGTGAGTATTGAAATAAATAG
Source organism: Toxostoma redivivum (assembly GCA_013397375.1). Lineage (NCBI taxonomy): Eukaryota > Metazoa > Chordata > Aves > Passeriformes > Mimidae > Toxostoma > Toxostoma redivivum. Next base: position 1,124,745 of record VXBI01006641.1, read on the forward strand.
ATTTCAATATTGGTACACATATGTTCTGTCAAAAGACTTAACAGTCTTTTTTATTTGAAGACATGAAAGATACAGAGGGGATTTTCTGACACTTTTGGAGCTCTTACCATGCAAAATCTAGCATGGTCTTTTGCAATGCACACATAGAGTCCTACAACAAAATTCTTAACATAAAGATGGGGGGAAGCGAGCACAGTGGGACAAAAACAAAGGAGACTGGAATGGCCTCTAATCCATCAGGCTTGCCTTTGAGTACTTAACAAGAAGTTTGCCCACACTGTAATCAACAGTACCAACAGTTTAAATTGCTAATTTGAACAGGTATGGAGTGAAATGCTAACTGGAGTACAAAGATTAAAGAACAAGTTAAAAATCAGCTTTGTGCTGTAGCCAGGGCAGCCATTACTGAGTAATCTTACTTAAAGCTGCACTTTAACCACTTTGTGCTGTACAGAACCAGGAAAAGCACCAGAGATGCAAGAGATTTATGAGATGCTTTTAAAAATATATGTGAAAATAATCAAAATTGATTGTGTGAGCTGCCTTTTGTACATTATGGACTATAACACAATATTAGAAAAAATGAACTGCCTGGTTTCAATAGGAAGGTATGAGCACTGTGGAAGGCTGTGACACTTTAAGAAAATGTTACCAATCACTAATCATTGTTAAGAAAGGCTAAATACTGCAAGCTCAAATAAATTAGCAGCCATCAACTGTAAAAAAGAACGTATATAAATTTAAGAAAAGTTGCAGTGGCAGTTTCAGTGTTTCTGCTTCCTCAACCCACATTTCCATGGCCAAACCTCAGGGACAGATATGATCATATGACACAATTGTACTATTACAGGGCTTTTTGCAGCATGCAACACACAACATTTAAGCATGACTTTTGCACCCCAATTTTACCCCATTCCAGAGCTGGGTATGATAAATCCCCTGTATTACATTTACAAAGAGTAAAATCACAACGTGATTTGAAGACACACCATGGTGACATTGATTTTGGAGGCTAAATGCTTATTCTAGAGCACTCCCTTCTGCACAGCTGTGCAGGAACAACATGATATTGCTTTCTCCTGACTATTCAGGATGTAACAGTGTGCAGGACTCCAGGACAAAGCAAGAAGGAAGACTAGAATTTACAACCAAACTGGCCCCTGAGCTGCAGCTGAATGTTGTAGAATTATATTTGTAGCATGTTCTCTCCTCATGCAATGATAGGCACCATTCCCCCATATCCCACTGCAGCAGTTCACTGTAAGCTGGATATAGGGATAAGATCCTAGAGTGGCTGAGGATAACACAGAATAAGACTGTGGAGCTGTCTAGCCTCTCCCAGCCATTCTGGCGTAACTCGTTCCCATCTGTTCCTTTTCATGCTGCAGTCCAGAGGGAAGCAGATGGGACCTACTCTGCTCTCTTCTTCTGAAACTCATATTCATTATAACCTAATGTTAGAAATGACAGTCTTGCTGTCAGCAATGCTGCTTAACCAATTTTTTTCCCCTCTACAGAAGCAAAAATAAACTTTACAATAATAGGCTTTGCCTGTAAGGGTCAAAACGTTAAAAAGACACTAACAAGTGAACCATCTTCTCATTCCTGGAAGCAATCTTGTTTCCATTCCAAGCCTGGGACTGGATCTGGGCATGACTGCCTAACATGTGGTGTAGCTGATGCTCCTCTGATATTTTTCAGTAAAGACAGAGGAGTGAATGTTTTTTCTACTGTGTCAGGAACTGCTGCTTGTTGCACTGGCTGCCAGATCGCCAGCTCTGCTCCTTCCTGACATCCTGCTCTCAGGGAAGCACAGTCTCAAACACTTGACTATTCCACCAGCACTTGCATTTAATAGGACTTTAATAAGTTTTGCTTTTCCAACACCATTAAAAGACTCTACAGAAAAATCACTGGATGGAGAAACAGTGATGTTTTCTGCTTGTGGGTGTGATTCTAGGCCTGTTCTTTAAATGAATTCCATTCTGTTCCATGATAACTTTCTGCATGGTCTCAGTGCATAATGTCCCTTTTCCTCTTTGTCCCTGAACTGAGCATACAGGAATGCTCTCCTGCCATTTCAATCACCAGTTTTACACTCTATTTTTCATGTGGTTTCTTCTTTCATTGGGCTAGAAAGAAGGTAGTGCCATCAGCTATTCTTTTCCTCCTGTGCTTTTACTTGAGGAAATAATTTAATATTAAAATTTTTGCAAACAGAAAATACTCAAATCTAATGACTGCCAGAACATATCCGAACAGAAGTATCTATGAAACATTTCACTTTCAGTACTTCCTTCTCTTGTGCTGTGGGAATGTGCTGATTCAGGCATAGGTAATTGCCCATTAAAATGGATTTGGTGGTCCTGTGTCAGACCAGTTCAGGTTCTACCACTGTCCTTTGTCACTTACATCTCAAGGAGCCAACACACCTTCTCACTGATCATTTGACCTAGGCCAGCATGAAATAAATAACAAGTCAGGATGGAAGAGACACACAACAGACAAGTGTTCACCCTTCTCCGGTTACCTTGAGGGCGTAACGGGGAGTATGTGGCTGTGAATGAACAGAATTTTCTTTCTGTGCTCATTCCTGTGTGACTGGGGAGCTGTGGAACAGGAGAACAAGGCATAAATAAGTAGCAAGGATAAACAGGGAGAAATGCTAGCAGACAGAAGTGCAGCTCATTAGCAAAGCTCCCACGACTTCCCTGTGCATCGCCTCAAACCGACCTACAGCCATGACACATTTTTCACACTGCTGCATCTTAAGCATCAGCCCTGCTGATTAATTCCTTTCTGTTGTCCTGACATATTTTCCTAGCCTGATATTTTTTAAGTGGGCAGAAAAACTAAAATATTGAAGTCCAGAGTGACACAATCCCAGAATCCCGCCCTTCATCTCTTTGCAATGGAATACAAAAGGACTTCACAAATTATAGGTCTTCTCTTTGTGCTTTTTTTTTCCTTATTAATTTGACCTCAGGTTGAGAACACATCTTTATGCCTTCTGGTAACCTTGACTATTGTCTAGGAGTATGCAGAATCTTAAACATTCCTCACTCCCCCAAGTAAGCTGGCAAAGGTTGCAGTCTGTTCCATATACATGAGGCACTGTGCGTAGTGCTGATGAATCAGGCACACACAGCCCTGCTCTTGCCAACAGGCAGCAGTGGTTATCACTTCCCTTTCACTCTGCTTAAGTGAATTATTTATTACAAGTTCAATTGAATTTTAAAACACAAAAAAATATATTAGCTGCCTTAACTTGTGGTCCTAATTTAATCGGGTTTTCTCCCCCTGTTTAACGTATTCAAATGTAAGGATTTGAAAAGAACACTGGGGAAGTATTTAAAAATAAAGCAGTGATACAGCTTATGGTTTGTTGCTAAAGTGGAAAGATCCTAATTTACAACATGTGAACATGCACCACATGCAATTAGAGCATATCTAATACATATCCATATTTTGTTTTATACAACATATTTAGCTTCTCAAATAAATGAGAAGAGTGTTCAGAGCTCCTGCAGAATTCTCCTGCCCAACTGCACTATCAATTCTTCTATCCTCTCTCTTTCACTTTAGGGTTATAAATCTTTGTTTCTCTTTGAAGAAGTTGCATTAATATTTAATTGAAAACTTCATAAAATGTTAGAAAAATATTATACCAAGCACAGAGTAATGCCCAAGAGAATAAACAGCAGGATTTGTGTTATGCAGTTTAGCTGTGCATTTGCATTTCCTTCTAATATCACTGACCTACTAAAAAATTGCTCTCATTCTCACTGTGTACAGGAAATGTGGTTTTGTCTAAGGAAATTAAACCCATGGAAAAGATCCATCTAAGTTCCCATTTACCTTGGCCTTTTTGGGATGGTTGCTTAAAATCTATGGACTTGTTTTCAAAGCATAAACCAAAAGCATAATTAACTTTTAGCAATCTGTGATACATTTCATTACTCACAGCCCTTCCTTTTGATTTAATATCTCTTCTTTTTTAACACCGGTGCACTATTACTCTGATATTCAAGGCATTCAAGTACTGAAGATTAAACCCTAGATTAACCTGAAATTATTTGATTTATACATTTTGACAATGAAGTGTCACTGAAAACAAGTAACTCAAAAGATTCACTTTGAGTTGAGCAAATTTAAGATCTATTCATGTGTAGCATTTCTGTGTGTGCAATTAATGAATTGAACACATTTATGTCACATAGAGGCAGGGGGAATATATTGTACTTATTAATGTATTAAATTAAATCATTGATAAACCCAGTATTCAGTCTTTTGTTTTTACTTTAAAAACACATGATGTTGAGCATTACATTTTTAATAATTGGACCAAAAAAATCTGCTTATGTATCCAACTGCTTGAATTTTAATGCCCACATTAACAATTTCATAAAATCAAAACAAACATCTGCACACAAAATTTTCTTCTCAATGAAAATGTAGAACCCCACATCAAACCAGAGACAGTTTTGTGTAACAAGTGAAGAGTCAATCTTTAACACCAAGCAATCACTGTCCCAGCCCAGACCATTTATTCTTGATTTTGCAATCACTCCGATGTGACTCCAGAATTAGCATCTGTGTCTTTGTAGTTTGAGCTTTTTCAAACACAGACCTTCCACTGATGTCTCAAGTGAGATCCTGCTCCATATCCTAAGTCCCACATGAGTACTTGTTTCAATTTTGAAAGTCCAAGCCATATCTTTCCTTCTAAAAGAACTCTATATTTGGGACAAGAACAGAATATGTAATAGAGGCTCTCTACAGATCCACTCTGGCTTAGGAGGAAGATTTCATCTTTTATCTTAACATTTCTTATTCTCTGCAGAATAACTGAATGTGAAGTTTCACTTTTGCATGTACAAATTCCTCTCTCAGACCGGAGCAGAGAGAATAAATTCTCCCCTGCAATAATCTTTGTCCAGCTTTTCTACAAAACTGTCCAATATAAATTGCTCTGTAACTTTTTTTTGCCATTTTTTTGGTTTATAATGACACCTTATGATTTTAGCCTTTATATTTTTCAAATCCTGTTCTGCATTAGTGTATAACTCTAAACTCCATATACAGTGTTTGTTACACATTTTGGTCAGAAAAAAAAAATCCCTCTAGGCCTGAAACTCAAGGACACCCTACAGTCTCAGGCCTCAAAAAGTATAGAAAAACTGAATTGTGGGGAGCAAAACAGGGGGAGTATGCCTTCATTACCTGAAGCTGTAATTGGAGGATTGACCCCTGGTATGTCAATAGACTAAGCTTGTATCTGCCTGAAAAACTCGTGACCATTGTCTGTCTTAGATGTAGCTCCTTGGGGAGGCTTCATCTGCCCTTAATGTACCTGAAGGCCCTTCATTAAATATAGCTGCTTTTATCCTTTTAACATTGTCTGGCCTCTGTGTCTAGGTAAGCCTGAAAACGGCATCAAGAGTGCATTTCACCCTTGTACTGCAGAAAGCCTTTAGATTTACCAAACAGCCATTATTGTGAAACTCAGTACCAATAGAGATACTTCACTAGCAACTGAATTCAAGTATCTAAAATACTCCTGCAAACCAACATTCTTTCAAGTTGGAACACCACTGTCAAGGCACTAAAAAAATATATTCACGACATTTCAAAGATTTTGGCTGCACTTTAGGTATTTATTAGTTTTTTAATTTCTCCAACTGCAATACAGGAGTTTGCAAAATACCTTAGAATTAAAGGTACTTTTAAAGAAAAAAAGGTTCAGCCTTTCAAAAGGTAGTCAAAGCATTACTATTTTATGATAGTATAATTCCTTGCTGAGCCTTTACTTTCTCCTTCATTTACGTGTCTCTTTCTAATAGTTGCTTTTCCTATTCCTTTATTATTTTTTCTATTCCCTTAGCAGTTATCAAAGATGTTGTGAAATTGTGCTGTTACAAACTTAACTGTAACTGGTATGAAGGAAGAGATATTTTCTGTGTTTAAAGAACAGCAATTGATAGAAGACTGTCAGAAAGCAGAAGAAATCTGCTTTTTCCAGTTCCTGGTTTTGAACTGCTCTAAATGTTGCTCCTTTGTCATGTAAGTTACGTTAATGTACAAATTCCTTCTGACTTTGAACTGTCATTTTTTTCCATTATCTTTGTTTAAAGGCTCAAATAAATCAGAGGGTGAACCTGTCCTCCCACATTTTCCAGGATTTTGATACTGTAATTTAAGTTGCCTCACTGGCACACTCCAGAATTTTGTTCCTGCTATTACTGCAATTCATTGCTGTGATTCACTGTTAGCAGACTTCCTTGATGCTGAGTTTTTTCCCCCCAAATACTAGCATCTAGCCTGTTGTGCTCATCAGATCAACGATCTCTGACCATAGCATTCCTGTCCCCAGAGAATTCCATTGCCTCCTGGAGAAAGAGTAAGGAAGATTCAGGTCTGCTACAAATATGTGCCTCCATAGTTAGAGAAAAAGAGAGCAGCGCTTCAATCAGCTCTTCACAGAATTCCAGAATCATAAAAGATTACCCAGTGCCCCCCCACTGCCCCGTGCAGGGACACCTCCCACTGTCCCAGGCTGCTCCAGCCCCAATGTCCAACCTGGCCTTGGGCACTGCCAGGGATCCAGGGGCAGCCACAGCTGCTCTGGGCACCCTGTGCCAGCCCTGCCCACCCTGCCAGGGAACAATTCCTAATTCCCAAGATCCCATCCAGCCCTGCCCTCTGGCACTGGGAGCCATTCCCTGTGTCCTGGCACTGCAGTTCCTGAGGAATTGTCCCTCTCTCGTTCCCTGCAGCCCCTCAGACCCTGGAAGGAGCTGTGAGCTCTCCACACAACCTTCTCCTCTCCAGGCTGAGCAGCCCCAGCTCTCCCAGCCTGGCTCCACAGGGGAGCTCCAGTCCCCTCAGCACCTCCGTGGCCTCCTCTGGACTCTCTCCAGCAGTTCCATGTCCTTCCTGTGTTGGGACACCAGAACTATTCACAGCATTCAAGGTGAGGACTCAGGGGAGCAGATCAGAGGTGGAAAATCCCCTCCCTCACAGTTTTAAGAGCAAAACACAATTTCCCTGTAAAGTTGTCAGAAAACAGGTTTTACTCTAATGGTTCACCAGGCAATTGTCTTTTTCTGAGAGCCCAACTGACAAAAATGTGGATTTGAGTTCATGCTTTGTGTGAGAAACCATCTGATAGAAATTCTGTAAGTGCTGGTCAGATGTTATCCCAAACGTGAATATTATATTGAAATATCAGAGTCATAAAAATGATTTAATGTTCCTGAGATTCTCCTGAAAATCTGAATTCTGCCTGAAGCTGAGGATGTTTGGCTTGGTTAGGGCAGCTGGGGGTTCCAGATCATATCCATAAGAAGGATAAAGCAAGATGCACTGTGTATGAAGACCTTATATTTAAAAAAAATCTGTTCTTACCTTAGAATCCCAGCTGAATACACCAAACTTCAGAGGAATTTGGGAAAGCTCTGGAGAAAAAGCATCTCTGACCACTCATCTGAAGTGACAATGCTGTTGCAGCATTGCTGTTACTTCTCATGGTTAGAAGCAATTATAGTTTTGCAAGTGTGGACCAATTTTATGCGAACACCTCACACAATATAGCAAATTATAGCCAAGACACTACTAACACCAGATCAAGTAATTATCTGAATTGCAACTAATGTAAATCACTATTCAGTGTTTGTTTATGCCTTTTACTATCAGTCTTTAGTAACTCACTCAAAAGATTTAAAAGCCTATTCTCTTTGCCATTTCCATGTTCAGTAACTCTTAATGTTATTTCTCCAGGAAGATAGAAACAGAAATTCAGACCATAATAGTTTAAATTCTGAAAGAGAAGCAAGGAGTCTATGACAGAGCAGTACAGTAGTGAGAAGGGCAAGAAAAGAGGAGAGGGAAGAAGAAAATAGGAATGAAATGTTCAGTGCTACTGGCCTGCAAATTATACAGGAGGTCTTGTAAGATCACAGGGGTCCATCCTGTCAGTATGAATTGTTTACTCTGATCCATATGTTACACCAAATAAAAATTGAGTTGAATTACAGAATGCTCCTTCTATTTGGAGGGTCTGAGTAGTGTTCAAGACACTCAGACTTTGCTTATTGGTTTGTGAAATCACCAAATCTCTTTACTGGCATTATGGACTCATAGCTCACAGCTGCCTGCTATTTATTCTGAGTATAATCTCCCTCTTTTCAGGAACCTATAAAGTGCATATGAAAGGTTCCCTAAGGGACAAAACTCAGTGTAAAAAACCTCAGGCCTTGAGTAATTTATTTCATAAAATTATTTATAAAATAAGAAAGCCATGGCTACTGGTCTTGGCCTTGTTCAAACTGTAATAGAGCCAAAGCATGAATAGTTAATAGCAGTTCTCTAAATGTTTGGGCTCTCCTGGAAATTAAACAAGAGTAAATACACTACACATATATGGTCATCCCAAAAGAATCCAAAAGTCCTTTAAGAAACTTACAGTCTAAATTCCTCAGTGAGAAACATATCCTTTGTGGAAACACGTGCTAAAACCTTTTAGAAATAATGACATAAATAAGATCATTATTCCTAATGGGAATCTGTTTTAAGTCTGTGTTAATAAATTTGTAACTAATTACTTTTCTTTTTAAAAATGCTTTTTTTCCAACTCACAAAATGCAAAGCAGACAATAATACATTTGCTCTGTATGTTCTTTGCTTTTTAACAGTTTTTGAAAATTATCTACAGGAAGGGCTCCGAGCAGTGCCAGGCTCTGCCCCAGGCCCAGCAATGGCACCAGAGCCACGGGCAGGGGCTGAGCCCAGGAGCTGCCCCTGCCCAGGAGGCACAGCTTCTGCCCTGGGCAGTGCCCAGCCCTGAGCAGAGTGTGCAGAGAGGCTGTGCAGTCTACTGCTGGGGATATTCCAGAGCCACATGGACACACTGCTGTGCCCTGTGCTCTGGGATGGCCCTGCTGGAGCAGGGAGGTGGCACCAGAGCAGCTCCTGTGGCCCCTCCAGCATCACCCAACCTGGGATTCTTCACAGCAGATAATGAAATAAGTAAATTCAGAATTATCCCCCCACATAGGTCGTTATAAATTCAGTGCATTGCCCAGCAGGGGCCCTGGGCACTTTCCTAACAACTTCCCCAAATAAAGGGCTTCTGGAAACACCCACAATAAGAACCATGCTGGTAAATAAACTGTCTGTGCTTGAACCTGAACCAAAAAATAAGCTCAACTGTTAACTGTATTGAGAAGGAAAAGAGAAGAGTAAGATCTTCAGTCCTCAAAGGCAAGGGCTAGAAGTTTACAAATCACAAACCTAGTGAGATAGAATCTGAATCTGTGTTAACAAGTTTATTCCAGCAGCCTTGCCTTCTTTAATGGGAATTCTCTTTGGGTAAAGAAGGTTGCTTGCAGTTGGCTGGCTTTTCAAAGGAGCCTAAATAAGGCAGGTAAGATTCACATATAAATTAATGGTCCTTTCTTCTCAGGGACAGTTTGCAGTCATTTACTGTAAATAAGAAGAAAATCCTTAAGCTTTCAGTGGGAGAAAAAATAACTCAGGTTCTTTTGAAAATCCAAGCTTAAGCTCTCAAGAGGAGAACACAGCATAAATAATACCAAGTGTCTTTATCAGAGCTCTTTCATCCATCAAACACCTGGAATCTACACCATGCAGAGGTACCAAACAAGAGGGTTTGCACTTTAGGGTTCGAATAATGCAGGAACATTTTTTTACAGCTGGCCAGAAATCCAATTAATCACTTTTTAACAGCAATGGATGTGTCTGTGTTTCATAGTCAGGTAAATGTGCTCAATTATGTGGTTATTACAGGTCTTCACTACACATCTATATAATTATAAACACAGATTTGCAGCTTGATGCATACATCTGCTGAATACTCAGCCATTATTAATTTATTTGACAGTTCTTTTAAAATTTATTTTAAAATATAAAGACTGGCTGACCTGATAAGAAACATTTTACATTGTGAAATATAAAGATTTTCTAAAGTATTCTTATTTTTTTCAACAAAATAGCTCTGAAAATCCATTGACTTTTTTTAATTCAGTATAATAATTATGGCTGTGACTCATACAAATCAACCTTTCAGATATCTTGTCATAAAATAAAGGTCAAGTCACAGAAAATATTAGAAGAGTTTCTTAAAGAATATAAATGGTAACTTCCATTAGTTTTACTTTTGAAACACTTAGAACTTATTATTAAAGTTAATTTCTGATGACTGTTTTTGAAACTACAACCTTAATGAAGCTTTAGCACGCAGCTCCTTCTCCACACAGAAGGTCTTTATGACATGCTCTAAAATGTTTATGGCACTGCTGGAATTTCATCAGAGTTATCAATCAGTGGTGTAAAAAAAGGGCTGCAGTGCTCACCACCCTTTCATAGTGCTGCCTCCTCCTACTTGGAATGACTGATCTTAATCAAATTGAGAGAGAATGCAGAAAGTGTCATGCAATCCAACTTTAATAATCTGTTCATCATCAATTAGCCTTGAGAATAAATTACTCTCCTAACCAAGAAATTACCATAGAAAGCTGCACAGTCTCTGGCACTAGGAATCTTTATCATATAATTATGAGGAAATATTTTGTTTAATTAGCCTCAATTTAGATGGTTGTTGCCAAAGTTCAAATGAAAAAAGGCAAAGGGGTGTTGATAAGTCCATCTGCTACCACAGCTTTTTGAGTCTTCCAGGTTTTGCTTCGTATTTCTGTTCAAAAGGAGTGGCACAGTACAAGTGGAGCTCTCGGAAGAACCGGTAAATAAAGCCAAACAATTCAGTCTAAAAACTAATCAATGCATGAGGTTGGACACAAAGGCCTAAAGAGAGACAATAAATATATCACTGGCACCTCTATATTCCCATCTGATTACTGTGACAATAGAATTTTATTACCTTTATTTTAGGGACTATAATTTAAATGAGTGCCCGCAACCAAATTAACCCTTATTTATTTGCTGCAATTTCCTCATAAATTTTAAGACATATATGAACATGTATCAAAGTGTCAAGCAAAATTTTTACTTGAAAACTTGATTCAAGTAAACGGAATATATTTTGAAAACTAACTCTTATTTAAAGACATCTAGCAAAAGAAAGGTGTGGAAATAAACCCAGAGGCAGATGAAAGGCATAATTTCCCTCAGTGACAAAGGATTACTTTTTTTTTTCAGTCTAGATGAGGGTGATCTCAACTCTACCTTAGCATGGTCGGACATGATGATTCCATGATTCTGTGATTGTAAGGCTGTACAATTAAATTTGGAGGGTTGAAGGGGGATGGGAGTGTGGGCACAGATACCTGGATTAAGAATCATGTACACATTTCTACACTGGCAAGAGTTTCCTGCAGCTCACAGAAATCAGCACTCACATTGCTGTGGTGAGACCCTGAGCACCTGCAGAGCTGCCCCAGCCCTGGGCCAGCACAGCAAGGAGCTGGAGCTGCTGGGAGAGCCCAGAGGAGGCTCCAGGATGAGCAGAGCATGGAGCAGCTCTGCTGGGAGGAAAGGCTGGCACAGCTGGCATTGCTCACCTGCAGAGGAGAAGCTTTGGGCTGAGCTCAGGGTGGCCTTGCAGGGCCTGGAGGAGCTGCAGGAAAGATGGAGAGAGACAATTGGCAAGGGCTGGAGGGACAGGACACAGGGAATGGCTCCCAGTGCCAGAGGGCAGGGCTGGATGGGATCTTGGGAATTAGGAATTGTTCCCTGGCAGGGTGGGCAGGACTGGCACAGGGTGCCCAGAGCAGCTGTGGCTGCCCCTGGATCCCTGGCAGTGCCCAAGGCCAGGTTGGACATTGGGGCTGGAGCAGCCTGGGACAGTGGGAGGTGTCCCTGCCATGGCAGTGGGTGGAGTGGCACTGGACAAGCTTTAAGATCCCTTCCAACCGAACCCATTCTGGGATTCAATTTTTCTTACCCTGGGAAGATTCACATATAAATTAATAACCTGGCAGCGGGTAAGGAACTCAAAATCATAGACACATTTTCAAGTGGAAGAGACAAAGTCCCAGGAGAACCCTGACTGGGGGATTATGTTTGTGTTTTTTACAGAGGCTGAGTACATAACTCAGTTTCCTATTTTGCCCTCACTGAATACCCAGCATGGCCAGGATTTTCTCAGCTATGGGCTATATGTGTCTTTATATAATAACTCCTGAATTAAGTACCTAATAATGGCACATGCAACACATTCCAACCTTGTGAGGATTCATTTCAAGCAGCCCCATCCTGCCCTCCAGAAGGGCAGAATTCCCACCCATAGCTGAGGCACCGCTGCATTCCTGTTTCTCTGCTCTGCATGGGCAGAGCTGCTGGTCTCCCAGCAAAGTCCATTTTGTCACTTCAATTACATTTAAGTTCTTTCCACAGATGCACTGTTTCTTATGCCACTAAATTGTTCTACCTGCTAAAAGGCCATCAATCGGGGTAGCACTGGAGCCCAGGTGTACTGAATAATTCACCACATGGCATTTCATTCAAAATCCACCTTCCTACAGGTGCAAGACTACAATTATTCAAAGTGGATTTCATCAGAGATCTCCCACATTTTATAAATCAGCTGTAAATGTAATCTCTACCTTTTTTAGTTCATTTTACAAGTTAGTGCATAAAATGACAGCTTAAAGACTGTGTAGATTAGGCCTATACATATTTTTATTTCAGAATAATTACTAATGAATTCTATAAGCTGTGCAGTTGTAGCAACACAAAAAAGTGAGAGAAATTAAAACATTATTAGTGACATGACTATTATTGCACAAGCTTTAGCAAGATTGATACTGGAGGACACGTTCAGCCTTTTTATGGTGGGAAGTAGTGCAAGCAACATTTATGAGAAGGGATCTAATTTTCAATAATTTGTAGCACTGCAACTTTTGCCTTTTTTCCTAAATCTGCTCTGTGTGATTCAAGAATGTTCACAGTGTCCTTTTGGAAACATAGCTTCCAGTTTAAATCAGTCAGAGCCAGCAGTCAGAAGAATGCATTCCTCATCTCATGAGAAGTCAGACTCTGGAGATGGAATATTCAGCACATATTTCTGAGATTCCTGGCTAAGCAATTACATAAGCAGTGCCATTGTTGTTATCTCCTTAGCAATTTAATTTGAATTCCCCAAATTAAAAAACATTCATTTTCCAAGATACTTCCCAGTCAGAAGGATTAAAGGTACCTCTGTCAGCAGGAAGTTTAAAAGGGGTAACTTTGTTCAACTCAGGGATATGAGCTATATACTTAATTTTCAGCACCTTAGTCTTTAAAAAGTGGATGAAGTTCTGTAGGAATTGTAAACATCAAGTTGAAACTTGTATTCAAAGAAGAAGCAATATGTAATCTCATTTTTGAGGAGACATGGGTTATTTGGGGTTGCATTCATTAGTGCAGCAGCTAAAAAGAAAGGAATGGCAATGCCATGGGATCTTCTTGACCTGATTTCATACCTACTTTCATAGAATTAAATAATTTAGGTTGGAAAATATCCTTAAGGTCATCAAGATCAACCATTCCCCCAACACTGCAAAGGCCAGCACCAACCCATTTCCCCCAGTGACACATCCACAGGGACTTTCAATCCCTCCAGGGATGGGGACTCCACCCCTGCCCTGGGCAGCTGTGCCAGGGATTTTTTTTTTCCCCCACCTAATATACAATCTAAACTTTCTCTGGCACAAATCTTTGCATTGAAAGAGCTTGGGATGTCTTAGGGATGTCTTAGGGATGACACTTGTTGGTGTCTGCTAAAAGTCAATGAAAATTAGTGTTATGAATATTGTTCTATTTATCCAATTATCAAGAAACCAGATTAAAAACAGTAGTAATTTTTTATTAGTAAAAAATATAAATGGATACAATTAAAGTATTAGAAATGAATACAAAGATTTTAGAGTATAAAATTTAAGAGTAAGTAATTTAGTATAATTGGGGTTCATATAAAGCATAAGCAAAACCAACCAGGGGCACAGGGAGGGGCTCGCCCTTCCTCTCATACCAAAGCATCAAGGCAATCCCACTTATATACTATATGCTAAAGAAGCTTCTAGAAAACTCCTCCTAGTTTCTATTCCTAAAATCTACATCACTATGTTGCATGGTGCATGCTGTGCTGATGGGTTAGGGGGTCTCTCATCCTTGTGAGGGTCTCATTTCCGATGAAGGCTCGTCGTCTTCATCACTGACCGAGGTGTGACCCGCAGGTAGCGCAGGCGCACTCTGTAACTGAGCAGATGTTCTCCATAACAAGATTTTAATTATGTCTCATCTTGGAATCATCCCATTTTGGCCCATTTCAAGGCTGAAACTTTCTATTTCTAGATGCTAGTTATCAGACCTACATCCTTCTACTATCCCTTCCAACATACCCGCCTGGCTCCTAACATCTGGAAGATGTCCTTTGTCCTGTCTCACCCATCTTCCCCCCCCTTCACTCTGTAACAATTGCCTTCTATTGATCTAAATACAATTTTGCTGATATAGTTTAATTAGCACAAATCACATTTATCACATTAGTACAGTGATTTCCCTAATAACACCAGACATCATTAAAAACATGCTGCAATGAGCTATGAATTAATTTGCATGGGGGCCAGGATTTCACTCCTGACTGGCAGATTGTGCTGGTTTTGCATTAATTGGCACTTAGAAGGGGGCATCCACAGAAGTTTTCTCCCTGAGAACTTCCTCTGTGAGTTGATGGGATCAATTGGAGGCTGGTTTGGTCATTGACAGCCTGGGAAACCATTGGAGGATTTGGTCCGCCTCTGTGAATTCACATTTTGAAGCAAGCAAAGGCAGGGAATGGCCCTTTTCTCTTCCAGCAGGTAACAGGGGCTGGCACCATGCTCCACCATGCCAGAGGCTTGTGCGCCTGGCAGGGGCAGGGCCAGTCCCCTGTCTGGGGAGCTGGCGTGTCCTGGCAGGGAGGAGGGGTGGCCATCAGCAGTAGGTGCTGTAGCTGAGGCCCAGGGAGGCTGATTGAGATCCCAGCCGTTCCCTGTCCCTTCCCAGAGCAGCCGCTGCCCTTCCTGGCCCGGGCCAGCCCCTCCCAGCACAGCCTGAGTCTCCTGAGATCCTGGCACAGCTGCAGCATGGCCTGGTCACAGCCCTGCATTCCCCGTGTGAGATTTTAACTCTTTCAATGCTCAGATAAAATTTTCAGACCTTCAATCCTCCCTTGAGTGAGAGGGGAAAAAGAACAGAGAGAAGACACCAAGGTCAGTGAAGTAGGAGTCAGGTTCCAGATAGAAGGACAATGAGGAGACACCGTGATTTTGGGCTGAAAATCCTTTTGAAAGCTATAGGGATGGACTGTACTACACTAAAGATTCCTATAAACCATGGCGAAAAGACATGGGGAGTTGGAGTGTTCAACTTGTAGACCATGAGCAAAGGTACCTGTGCTGAAGACCCTTTGCCCCAAGGGAAGAGAAGATCTCTGTTCCTGGATATGAAACATGAACAGAGACAGAGAGATAGATGAAGAGAACCTTTGCTTTTGAACAGTTCATCCTTAAAAGTAATATCCCATGAGTTTGACATGGCCCATAAGCACAGCTCTGGGAAGGCTGTGAAGATGGGAGGATTTTCACAATTGCAGATTCCCACCCAGCTGCTATTCATGCAGAGTGAAGCCATGAGAAAACTGCTTTTCCTCTTGTGGAGAAGTCCCTATAGCCTGACAAGGGGAGACTCTTCTCCCTAGAGTGAACTGAAAAAGATTAGTCTTAAGTTGGTAACTGACTGAAGTGTTTCAGTGCATTGTTGAGAAGGAGAAGAGGGTGTGAGAGAGGGGAGGAGAGGTGGTCTGAAGATTTTATTCTGAATCCTATTGTTCTTTTAGGTTGTTATTTTTTTTTAGGTTGTTAATAAAGGTTTTTCTTTACACCCTTTAAGTTTTAAGCCTGCCTTGCTTTTGCTCCTAGTCCTATCTCACAGCAGGAAATGAGTATATTGAAATTGGTAAATCAAACCCACTACACAGATGTATTTCAGCACACTCTTACATCCAGCTTGGAGGTTGTCATCAGAAATGGCCACATTTTCAGCTTTTCAGCCAAAAGGAGGAATCAATAATGCAATCTCCTGTTTTCCTGCACTCTTTTCAGTACTATATGTAATAAACTTTGTCCACTAGTAGCAATGAACGTTTCTAGCCCTTTCATATCAATGACTTTAAAAGAAAATAAAGAAAAACTTCTAGGAATTATTAAATCAGCAACATATAGGTAATAAACCCCCAGAAGAAAGGATCTCTCTGTTCAGTATTTGTCTAGGAAGACAAAATCAGCCAAGGTGTGGACTAAAACAGCTTAAAGGATAAATAACATTGAGTTTCTTGTTTTGTGTCCTTCAAACCAATGAAAATATAGGAAGTGTTACAAGTTAGCCAAAAGAAATGCATTTATAACTATGTGGGGAAAGAATTATTAGAGATAATCTAATAATTAGAGATAATATTGCAGATAATCATAGTAAAGGAAAAGGGGAAAAACATTTTCTATAAACTAGAAATTAATAAAGTCATGTAAATGTAGATCAATACTTAGGTTTTGGGAGAAATCAGTGTGCCAATAGATGCTTCTATAAACAATTCTGAATATTGATTTTCTAAATCAAACTATGTAGAGGTGGAACTTAATAGTGATTTCTACATATTATTGAAAATTTGAATACATATACATACCATAATTTGTTATTTACAGTCTCCTATCGAGAGAATAGAGGGTAATTTTCCTGTCTGAATGTTGATTGAAAAAATTACAGTTTTTTTCTAAATGTACCACCAAGGGCAGAAAATGTTAAACAGATGTAGAACAAATAAAAAAATTTAACAACTTAAACTTTTTTCTTATGGTTTAAAATTTACTCCTCATGTTTTAATTTCCTTTCTGTCAAGATAACCAGGTCACACTGCATCCAACTGAAGGAGCTTAGCACAGGAAAGAGAAGGCTCAGGTGTAAAAAAATGGTGTGACGACATAAAAATATCAGGTAAGGCTGGGATGGAACCAAACTATTCTTGGTGATGGACAGTGACAGGACAGCAGGCCATGGACACAAACAGAAAGGAAGGAAATTCCACCTAAATTAAGAAAAACTATTTTACTGCAGGGATGGTCAAACCTTGAAAGGGTTTCCCAGAGAGGCTGTGATATCTCCATCTTTAAAGATCCTAAAAAATGCGTTCGGATGCAAAAGAGGCATTCAGCCCTGAACAATGCTCTGCCCCTGATCTGAGCACAAGGGTTGAACCAAATAATATTCAGAGCTCCCTTCCAACTTGAACGGTTCTGGAATTTTACTTCAACTGAATTTTCACCTTCAGTGAAACAGAAGCATTCTTTGCCTACCCAGGATATACATTAGAGATATCACAGAGAAGTTTGGGCAGGAGAGGACCTTAAAGATCATTTAATTTCCTCCCCTGCCATGGCAGGGACACCTCCCACTGTCCCAAGCTGCTCCAGCCCCAATGTCCAGCCTGGCCTTGGGCACTGCCAGGGATCCAGGGGCAGCCACAGCTGCTCTGGGCACCCTGTGCCAGCCCTGCCCACCCTCACAGGGAACAATTCCTAATTCCCAAGATCCCATCCAGCCCTGCCCTCTGGCACTGGGAGCCATTCCCTGTGTCCTGTCCCTCCAGCCCTTGCCAATTGTCTCTCTCCATCTTTCCTGCAGCTGCTCCAGGCCCTGCAAGGCCACCCTGAGCTCAGCCCAAAGCTTCTCCTCTGCAGGTGAGCAATGCCAGCTGTGCCAGCCTTTCCTCCCAGCAGAGCTGCTCCATGCTCTGCTCATCCTGGAGCCTCCTCTGGGCTCTCCCAGCAGCTCCAGCTCCTTGCTGTGCTGGCCCAGGGCTGGGACAGCTCTGCAGGTGGGGTATATTTATAAATAGAAATAAACCCATAAATAGAAAGTTGAACAATTATGTTGAAGGATTTGGAACAATATTTTCTTCTCCAGTGAAACATGGTCTTTAATGGGGAAGGCCCATTTTGGTTTTGCAACATTCTGGGTTTTTCCACAAGCAGTAAAATTTCCAAATAAAAGGCAGCAGCCGAAGTTTCTGATGTCAAACAAAGCTGTAGCTGCATGCAAAAATGTAGGCACACAGTTGGAGTGCAAATTGATTATATAAAGAGAATGTTCTTTAAATGTCTGGCATTGCTTTTCTTGTTCTGTCCTTTCACTTGTGTGAAATATTGGTGGGACTTTATGTTCCATGAAAACATAAATGTATTGCAAGTGTCGTCAGAAAAAGAGAGAGGCTTTACAATATACACAAATATAATTATGTCCCCTTCCAGCTACCATGTGGAATGTAAAGAGCTTTTAGCAGGGGTAGTAATCAGTTCTACTGTCTTGTCTGGCTTGGATAACTTAGATACCTACATGCATTCTCTGTATAAAAACCCTGAAACTTATGCTGTGCCACAGCCTTGGGCTCTCCACAACATGGACTTTTATTAAAATTGCATGTAACACAGGCCTGGCATTACCGCTCTTATTTCGTTAAATCCTCCATTTCCAGCTCATCTAGCTATTGCAAGGGCTCTTTGCTTTCTCTTTTTCATTCCAGATAAGATTAGACCTGAAAATTGAAAACTTGTTTAAAGGCCTCCAGATTCTTTCTGTAGTGCCCCTATTCCTTCTCTGTACTTGAAAAAAAATAATCAAACAAGTAAATTGGACAAAGGAATGGCTGCCATTGCATTTATGCCTGTTTATGTCTTCACTGTTTGTTTCAGAGTTTGTAACAGTAGAACTAAAATAAACGAGCAAATGAATATTAATAGAACACCTGAGGTGTTTCTGGTCCTGCATTGCATATCCTAATTATTTTAGATTATAGTAGAATTGAAAAAAACAGGATATAAAATACATGGAGAGGGTTGGACTGTCAGCAGTCCCAAGCATTAGGTAGACAGCAAAATTCCTCGATTACAGCAGACAGAACAGTGCAATCCCAGTCAAATACTCACTCACTTGAAAAGCCAAAGGGAGAATCCAGATGTGTCGCTGTAAGGCTAGGAAGCAGTGAAAAAAATACAGCAACACAGGCTTCATCCAGAAAGCAGAAGAAGCGATTTATTGTAGGAGTAGGCACATTTTTATAGACTGGTTTACTGAACCAAGGGTAAAATAAGCTCATTGGTCCAAAGAAGGCAACACTTCTTGTAAACATGCTCTTACCAAAACATCATCTTCCTCATGAACTCTTTCTGTTCACAACACCAGGTGCTAAACTTTGTTATTAATTCTTTCCCTTCTCTTTTCCTTTTAGTACTTTGGGAAAACTCAAACTGCTGTTTTCCCTGGTTCTCATCAGCATCCACACAGATGTATTTCATAGAATCCCAGACTGGCTTGGGTTGAAAGTGACCTTGAAGCCCACCCAGTGCCACCCCTGCCATGGCAGGGACACCTCCCACTATCCCAGGCTGCTCCAGCCCCAGTGTCCAGCCTGGCCTTGGGCACTGCCAGGGATCCAGGGGCAGCCACAGCTGCTCTGGGCACCCTGTGCCAGGGCCTGCCCACTCTCCCAAGGAGGAAATTTTTCCTGATGTTTGCCACAAGGTAATAAATGCTGTGATGTGTGGAGAATGTCTTGTAAACAACAAAAACTCCAAAGCACCAGAACCAATCAACAACCTGTTCAGTTTGGCTATAAAGCTGGGGTTGCAAACATCAGGGAATATTTCTCAACGGCAACAGAATGGTGACACTAACGTGCATCTCTTCATAGGTCATTTCATCAGCAGCTCTCTAAGCACTCCAAAGAATACAAATACCAGAATCACCATTTTATTACTGGTGAGGCTGAGTCAGAGAGAAGCAGTGATTTTCATCAAACACTTGAGAAATCTAAGCACAAATAGAAATGAAACACAGGTCTTAAGGGTCCTGGCTCACTGCTTTCCTTCTCAAAGATGAGGATGTTCTTTAAAACCAGCATGCCCCAAAGAGTACAAGGGGTGAAATTACTGGAATAAAATGACAGCCTGGCTTTACCCATGCATGTTCTAGCCCACTGTAATGTTTCAGCCAAAATAGTAGAGAAAGTAAAAATAAAAAAAGGAAAAATACAGTTGGTATTAAATGTCAATACTTGGGCATTTCTATTGAAGTCAGGAGAACTGTTACTATGTCTGTGACTTGAACAATTTCCTACATTTATTCTACAACTTTGTCCTCAGCCCTGGAGATGTCCAAGGAAGGTGTGGACATGGCCCTCAGTGCTTTGAACTGGGTGACAAGGTGGGGATCAGTCACAGTCTGGACTCAATAGTCTTGGAGTTCTTTTCCAAGCTTAATGATTCTGTTATTCTTTAGATTATTCTCCTATTGGTAAGTTTTATTATTTCAAATGTAGAGTCAATACTGAATGCTTTGATATGAAGGTTTCACCAGGATTTTCATGTCTTTCTCACATCCAGATTCCTGCTGTTTCAAGTACACCACCGAATAATGCAAAAGGAAACCCATAGGGGTGTGCTCATGCAAGGTTTGCTCAGCACCCACTGACCTCAGGCACTCAGACGCTTCAGTGTCCTTAGGTGCTAATATTTCTGTCAGACAATGTGTGCAAAGCCCTTGCCAGACTTCTGAGGTGAACCTGCTCAGCACCCCAGATTGGTAAAGGAAGCCTCAAACCACATGAATCACACCTGATTTTAGATCTCATTTTATAACCCAAATCAGTGAAGTTCTTGAACCCTCTACTGAACATGTGCTTCATGTGAAACTTTTTATCTCTACCATAAATTGGAGGGACAGTTTAATTTGAAATTAGTTCTGCAATGTTGTTAAGGCTAGAATGTAAAGGTATGTATTGTACAAATCTAGCAATATCATTCATCTTCTATTCCTACAGGAAGCTTGCCCTGATAGAATTTTAGAACATGGGATAATTCAATCTGAAGGAAACCACCTGCAAATCTTACATATCACTGCATTCTAAATTAATTATAAGCTTTCAGAGAAAATAATCTGAATAGTTTTTTCAATGATTATTCCCTGAGAAAAGAAATACTTATAATATTTAAGCACAAATATTCAAGTCATATTCAGGTATTATTATTTCCTATTTAAAAAAAGATGCCTCAAAATCATTACAGTTACTGGACCGTATAGTATAGTATAGTATAGTATAGTATAGTATAGTATAGTATAGTTTCCTGAAAGAATATAACTACTTATTTTTAGGCTGTTAGAACTTTCCCATCAGAGGTGACATGAAAATTTCAACTCTTTAGCTTACATAAAACAGAATCAGATGTAGTCGTAAGCATATTTAAAACAAGTTATTCAGAATATAAGTAATGTTCTTATGTAATCTGCTTTTTCTTAGACTTGTACCTCTATTATTTTTCTAATAATGTATAATGCCAAAATTCTTAGTCATAAAGGCCTTGTATTCTTTAAACCACTATGATTTCAAAGAAATTAATTGTAGATTCGGGTCAAAATGGAGTAATTTTACATGTTATAAATTATTTTTAAATTTCACAAGGTTCAAGCTTTGCAGCATATCAGAGTGGTGTTATTCTACTAGTAAATATAAACAGATTTAGAAAAATACTGACACACTCCTACTGATGGACCCATACTTCAGTCTCAAGCTGCCTGCAGAGGGGTTATAATGGGATATTCCCTGTAGAGAAACCATTTATTATGGAATAGTGAAAATATTTGGGGTTACACACTGTGGTGTTGCCTATTTTATTTATCAGACTCAATTTTATTTATCAGACTCAATTTTATTTATCAGACAATTTTTATGCTAAGTCAAGTAGAGTTTATCAAGTAAGAGCCAACCCAAATCTACAAAACTCGTACAATTGACTGGCTTTGCAACCAGTGTTTGCATTAGTTATGTGAACTAAGCTGAGATTTCAGCAAAACTCTGCAAGGCTCCAAAGAATTAAATAAGGAAGAGAAAAATCTCTGAGACTTTTTATAAAGTAACAGAGTTGACAATCAAACCTGGAGGTTCCAAGTTGGAAGGGTCTCAGTGATCTCATGTGAGGTCATCAGGACTGAAAACTCCTCACTTCTACCTCCACCTCCTCAGGTAAATGGAATATTGATAAACTCAGTCCCAAGAGGGGTGGATGGTATAGGTGATAACGTGAAAAGAGCTCAGTTAGGAACACCTGACTCTGGAGTCAGAGCTGCCCATGAAATCAATCAGCAGTTCAATGCACAAGCTCAGCTCGATCTCTAATTCCCTCATCTTTTTAGCGGGCTTCTCCCTCTTGCTTTCATTTTGTATTATTATAATTATAATTATATAATAATAATAATAACAATAGTAATAATAATAGTAATAAACACCTCTCATCTAAGTGTGAAGCAGGAAAAGCAAATATGATGCTAAAAATCCCAAATGACAGGAGCTGCCAGCTGGGCTCGGAGCTGTTGGTCCTGGATGTCTGGAGGAGAAAGGGAGAGGATGGGGTGGCACCGCAGGAGGGCAGCCCTGCCTTTGCAAGTCATTAACAGCTGA